>AZIM01002929.1:47136-59416 GCA_000516915.1 Ophiophagus hannah | reverse complement strand
GAATAAATCTATTTAAATTGTTATTATTAAGGTAATGATTATTTTTCTCCTTCCTAAGTACAACAGAAAAGTTGTCCAAATATGAATGATTAACCTATTAAACTGGGGATAAAAAAACTAATATGAAAAGTTGTTATTCTAAAANNCTTCATCTACTTGCATATTAAAGTTATACCAGGAAGAATTAGTCTTTATGTAGAAAACTATGATTTAAATCAAGCCTTACTGACTAGTGATTTAAATCATGATTTAAATCGTGAATTAAATCAGTTTGATTTAAATCAAATCCACCCTAATTTTGATCAAGTGACCATGGGGATGCTGCAACGATCATAAGTGTGAAAAACAGTCACAAGTCCCTTTTTTCAATGCTGTTGTCACTAAACGAACTGTTGTAAGTCAAGGGCTACCTGCACTTCATCTGGAGTCCATGTGAAGTATTTCTTTAGTCTGATTATGAAGCATTGCCCAGCCATAAGGATTAGCCCTCTGGGATTGCAATTTTGATATTTTAGCTACCACCAGTACATGATCCACAGTCTTCTTGCACAGCTTTTTTGATCTCTTTTTGAAACACCTATTTTACCCTTCAATATCTCTTGGTATTCTCCAGTATGCCATATTACAATAGCTAAAGTCTCTTACCAACCAAATAGGATGAGAGGTCCTTTATCCCAAGGGGACATTTTTAAAAAATTGGACCACCCCTCCTCTCCCTTCTGCTATAAGCAAGATTTAGTACTGAAATATCCTTTGTGAACAATATGCCTTAATTATAACATTTGCAACACATAAAAATACACACACACAAAAATTGATTTTTGAGAGCCAGAAGTCCAAAATGATCCAAATTTTGGAGTTCAGTGCTATCTACAGAAAATTACTGCTAGACACTGGACCATTAAATTGAAACAACCATTGCATGCACCAGTCTTCAAGTGCATTAAAAGCTTTTCCCTTAGTCATGGTTCAATCACAAGATAACAAATTCTGAGCTTGACAATTCCTTAAATCAAGAGTTATGATCAAGCACTCTCAGGAAATTTGGCTTGGGGAAAAAAACCTTTGCATCTAGAAATAACAGAAGGAAAAAGGCAAAGGATATTTTATATGAACTAGATAAACAATCCTGATAATAAAAATAAATTGTTACGCATGTCAGGCAATGATATTTTAATGTAAATATTGTTTCTTTGCAAATATTCTCACAATTTACTAACATGGAACACTAATTTCTTCTTTGGGAATATTTCAGTGATCAAATAAAGATCCTCATATATTATAGTAGAGCACACCGCCTTTACTGTGAGCAAAGCGTATCTTACTAACCAGATGCAATCATCATTTTTGATTGTACAAATCACCTGGAATCAGTGATTTTGTTCAAAGTTGATGTTGCATGCTCTGGAATGTCTGTAGGCCAGAACCAAAGTCCTAAACTATTTTAATTAAATTTGAAGAATGCAGTAATTGAAAAAACTTATACTGGAAGATTATAAATATCAGCATTAGAGCAAGTTATAAGAAGGATGACTAAAATCAGTGAGAATTTAGTCTGGACTTACTTCTAGAGTAGGAGGATCCTGCTGGATCCTTACATAACATTATGGATTCATTTTGGCTTGATGTAATAGTGTGGCTACAACTTAGTTTGATATCCAAAGACAGGCAAATGAGACATGTTCAATATTCATATGAGTCAAATCCTGATTTACAGTAGGAAATTAAAGGCATATTTTAGAGACAAACGTCTCAACTTCAGCAATTATCAGAAACCTAGAAAATGTCTGCTACTGAAATGTGTGTGTGTGTGTGTGTGTGTGTGTAGATAAAACTTTTCAAGAGGATATTGTGGAATAGTGACACTATCAAAAACATTTTTCTTCTTGAGCAATCTTTCTAAATATAAAGGAAACTGTAGATGTATTGCTTGCTGGCAAGTGGGGCCCAATTATAATAGCAATAGCACTTAGACTTATCTATTACTTCACAGTGCTTTACAGCCCTCTCNAAGCGGTTTACAGAGTCAGCATATTTCCCCCAATAATTTGGGTCATTATTTTACCGATCCTGGAAGGATGAAAGGCTGAATCAACTTTGAGCTGATGAGATTCGAACTGCCAAACTTCAGGCAGCCAGCAGTTAGCAGAAATAGCCTGCAGTACTGCATTCTAACCACTGCGCTACTGCGGTTCAGTATAATGCCCATGAAATAACACTTGTCTGCTTAAAAATAAGTATTATAAATTTGGAATTGTAGAATTTATTTTCTCACTCTCTCATAATAATTTTGTTCTGTAAATCTTGTTTCTTATTCCTCTACTGAAGTATTGCTGTATCACAACACTTAACGTTTCTCACCACTGTTGATGATGGCTAGGCTTTCTGTGAGTCATTCCAATGTCAGACAGAATTAAATTACCAAGCCATGATTATTACAAACTCAATTTTTCTCCAAACTAGACCATATCCTAAAAACTAAGGGATGGAATAAGGGTGCAATAGGATCAAAGTTGGTGACGGCAGGGTGGTAGCACATGAGATAAAGACTTAATTCTGATGATGGTATGGAAATATCATCTGGTATGGAAATAACATCTGTTTCTATGAAATACAAACTAAAGAATGTGGATTGAAAAAATGTATTTCTACAATTCTGTTGTGGCCTGCCGGCGGCTGATGGAATTACAAGCAGAGTCGGACAATAGTGAGGAGGTTGTGGAGGAACCTGGGCCAGTCTTGGAGGTTGAGGAGCGCTCAGATGAGGGCTCTGCATCAGAGGCAGGGATGGGGCCAGGGCAGACTGGCAGTCATCAACTGCCTTCAGACTCAGACAGCAGTGAGGTGGGGGAGTTTCTGGAACCAGTTCCCAGCCTGCACATGCGCAGGGCTACTAGAAGACAAGAACAACTGAGAAAGCAGGGTCGACTCAGGAGTAAAGCCACACCTCAGAGATGATTGGCCCCTCCCATAGGACAAAAAAGAGTGAATGGGACATGAGCTTTTGCAGGAAGCAATTAGTTCATCTGGTCAATTCAAGCTTTGAAAAGTTCTGTTTGACTCTGTGTCAAGTTTGGCCTTGCCCTGTGTTTGGCAATTAATTCTCTGGCAGCATTCCAAGTGCGGTAAGGTGGGTGTTTATAAACATTCCCCTGAAAGACAGTTTGTGAAGCCTTGCAGGCTGTGAATGAACGTAATTCACATCTGTGGAAATAAAACAGGTTTTGCTGGGACTAAGATTGTGGTTTATGCTTTCTAAGGAAGCCTAAGTCAGAACAAATTCACTGTACAGTGAATATAACATTCTACAGTGGTGGGTGCTTCCTGGTCAAACATATTAAGAATGCTAATATATATTTTATTGGTCAAACAGTAAAACTAATTTTATTTAAAAGCCAAATAATTGTTTGTAACAGGAAGTTTATACTACTTCCTAAAGCAAGCACAAAACATTCAAATATTTTTGAAAATGTATATATGTGGTTCTGAATTACCTGCCAAGGTTGGATGCTGAATTAATCATGCTTAGAATTGTCTGTCAAAGTATTGGAATAATGAGGTCAATGCAGGGAGTAAGCTCTTTAATTTCAAGATGTCTATGGTAAGAATCAAACCTACTCAAGAAATATTTTTCTCTCAGTTCTCTGTTCAGAAATATAGAAAAGTGAGTTGCTGTTTTTTTAAAAAAACACCCTGATGTTATCATTAGTATCCCTGAAGCAGTCTTTACCATAGGTATGTTAATTTACATCAAACTCAGTTAGTGGTCATAATGATTAGGAACAAACTGAGAAAGCTTAAGAAAATATGCTAAAATTGTCTTCAATCTTTTTCTATATTATAGAAATAGCTTCAAATAAATAATCAGAAAGTAAGTTCTGATATTTAATAAAGACAAAATATCATCAGACTAAGGATTAGAATTGGCCTCAATTCTATTGAAAAATTGAGTTCCTCCTTGGATAAGCACGCACAGAAGAACAGTTCAATTGCTATATAATTTTAAGTATATGCCTATATTTCTCCCAGTGAATGTTTCATATTGACTTAATTACACTTTCATTTTTATCAATAGAGCAATCTATGGCAAGCTATTCTTATGGCCTACCAAAGCCAATGACAATTCTTATAGCACATACCTAGGTACGTTTAATTATGTTAAAGATATTTTTTTAGACCCAATGGCTATAGAATCACAATTAATTATCTTCAAAATGATCTTTACCCTCTATTGGGAAATTATTAAATTTGTGATTTAGCTTCTATTTACCTTCCATTATTGTTAAATTGTAATAAGATTCCCCTCTCCATTCAAGAATCCTAGAATGAAAAATTTTAGAAATATATCCTTGCTCATAGTTTTATGTTATTTACATATTATCATTGTGTTTGCCTGAAACAAATCACTGCCATTCCCAATGTGTTACACAGAAAATAACCTTGCTGGGTTTAAAGGGTCATTTAGTTTGGGTGAAAAGAGCAAGTGACACTGACTTAATAATTAAAAGTTTCATTTTACCTTAATTCGTCCCTAGAATAGTAAACAAAACAGGAGATGAAGTGAATAAATTGATTATCACTGAATTTACCATAGAAATAAGCATTTTGCTAGAAGACACTCTTGCTTTTCAGTGGCACTGGCACTAAAGGGCTTATTAAGATCAGCATATACTATCAAGCACAGAAGGAAACTGAATGTTGTAATGGCTGGAATGTTGGTCTCATTTTCTGTTGAACAGCTTCACCTTGACTCTTTATATATATTTTATTTCCTTTATGTTCTTCTTCAGATATAAAATGGAGATAGTCTCAAAAACTAAGTTAAGAATTCTGCAATACTAAATCCTGCTCAAAAACTCCCTAAGTATCCCCACCCCACTCCCAGTTCACCATCATTTAAAATATTAAATATGTCTAGATTGGTTGGATTTTTAGAAATTTAGAAGAAAATAAATTTAAATAAGAATGAAACATTTTTAATCTGTTGGGAAGTCAAGCAGGAATCGCTTTTAGATCAGGAGCACTAAATCCAAATTCTGAAGATAAACCAAATCTCTTAAAATAACTGCAAATCTCAGATAACAATAAAGACCTGAAAATTAACACCTGCACTGTTAACTTATGATTCAGAATACTATTTTTTTACTAACTACAAGGATTATTTGAAACAAGCAATTGGCACAAACATTCCTGAAATTGCTCAGCAGCTCTGGGTCACAGTAGTACTTTCAGGAGATCCAGTACAGAAATATTCAATAGTGTCCTTTAGTCAAGAGAAGACAGAGAGTCCATTTATCATTTAACCACTTTGGGATGGTGGTTAAAAGTACAATCTAGAAACCGAACAGAAAGATCATTATTTCTAGTCTTGTCTTAGGCATGAAGCCAGCTGGGTGACTTTGGACCAGGCATTCTCTCACAACCCTAGGAAGCAAGCCAGGGCAAACCCAAAAACGTTGCCAAGAAAACTGTACAGAATCAACTTATTCACAGATACACCAAGGACTCAACAATGATTTGAAGGCCCAAATAAATAAATTTCTTTTTTATCCCCAAATTCATACATTCACCTGCATGTATTATTTTTTGTCAGGAAGTTGCCAAAGAAATAAGGAAAAGTATGTTAAGTATTCAGTACCTTAAAAAAAAACTTTCAAGATTATTTTTAATTACCACAGCTTATCTAATACTCTAATACAATAGAATTAGTTCTTCACTCAAGTTTTCCATTCAATATCTTCCATTTTCCAAACTAGATTTTTATTATTGGTACATTTGAATATTAACAGCTTTTATGCTTCTCTTTTCCACAGCTGGTTATTCTCTCTCCTTCCTAGTTAAGCAAATACAGGATCAATTTATTTGGCTTATTTAACTGTCTGAACCTCTCAACAGCTACTAGAATGTATTTTTATCCCCTTCCTTCTTCAGTCTTTTTCAAGGCGATTGAATTTCTATGCTTCCTTTAGAAAAGCATATCGAGATAAACATACTGCTATTTCCCACTTGCGGCGAATCTCTACACCTCCTTTACACAGCCATTAAATTGCGTATTTTGGGGTCGCGACCACAACGTCCCTTGGGACATACGTCCGTTTTGGATCGATTCATACATTAATTATTTTCTCCCTTGCAACGGGACATTCACCTCCCGCTATCGGCCTTCGCATTTTAAGGCTTTAAGGGAATGTGCAAAATCCAAGGAAAAAACAGATTCTCATCCGGGCATGAAGTTGACTCCCTGATTAGCCCACCCGAGCCATGCAAGGCAGGGAGTTCAAGTGCCTTACCAGATGCAGCGGGATGACTCAGAAGGAGGAAGGGAGGCGAGGCACAGGCAAGCAGGCAAGTAAGGAGAGCCGCAGCTTGCGAGCTGGAGTCTTGCGCCTCACCTGGGAGCTGCTACCGCCGCCACTGCAGCCTGGATTAAAGACCTGGCTGCCATTTGTTGCACGCCTTCCGGGAGAAACTGCACACGAGGCATGTAGGATTAGCCTTTCCTCCCCATGACGATCTTAGGGAGGCTCGTTCTGTTCCGTTCGTTCCTTTCACTGTAGCAAAATCCCAAGGCAAGTAGCGGCGCTTCCCGCCGGGGGACTCAGTTGCCTACTCCCTCTTCGACTCATGTTGCACCGTCAGCCGTCTAGCACGTCCCAATCGCTCTGGTACTTCGTTTCTTTCGCTTACCAAATGATGAGCGGCGTCGGGCGTTACAGAAACGGCTCGGTGGCGTCCTGCAACCCGGGCGTGGCAAAAGCGGGTGGGGAGGGAGTGTTGTAGGGTATGTTGGAGAAACACGACCAGCTCAATTGCTTCGTGCTCCACAGGTGCTGCGTAAAGGGGTGGGAGGCTGTCCCTTTTTTTTCCTCCTCCACGGAGATTTGTATTCTCCGAGACCCTCAAACCTTGCTTCCTGGAGAGGCGCGCGCGCAGCCTCTACAATCCGGGAGATGACTTGCTTTCTAACGGACAGGCTGAGAGTTTTGTCTTACGTGCTGCAAGGGAATCTCAGGCTCCTAGTGTCTAGTTTGAAATTTCCCTTCCCCACCCTGCCCTGCAGGTGGAACACCTGCAGAAAGAAATGAGGCATTCAATTCCGCACGACCTCCTTAAAGGGTAACCCCAGATTTTCCCTCCTCCTGTTCGGGAAGGGGCTTGCGCTATCGTATCCCGGCTCTCCAAGCTTACCAAACCCTAACCCGGCCAACGACCAGAATAGTTTCGGATTGTTAGTCTCTTTGCAAGCACCCGGCCTCCTGAGATTCATTTGAAATGTGTTCAGTCGGGAGAAGTCTTCCTAAACATAGCAGCATTTTTCCTTAACCTACTCTGTTGTCCCAATTTTATTACATCTTCCCAGTTTTACCGCAGATTGCGTCCCATCCGTGCCTCCTTTCCGACCGCCAAGTTAAACTGTTGCTCTTGCAGCTTCAATTCTTCCTCCGCTAATCGGGGCTCTCCCATAAGACCCATTGTGGCTAAATGTACCCTAGTTTTATTCGGCCGTGATAATACCTAGTAGCATTTCAATGAGGTCATTTCCAGATTGCTGTATAACCTCAACTCGGAATCGATACTATTCTCTTGCTTTTTCTACTGATTTGCAGTGATACAGCTTCGCCTTTCTAAATCTACCTAGAAATTGAATATGCGCAATTTATTTTCTTTCAACCAGATTTTAAACATCTGGGAAGGGAATGCGGAGAATACATTTCGGAGAAAAGGTCTGCAGGCTGTACCACCGAATGGTATTGTTTATGTTGTGCCCTACCAACAGCTAAAGACCCCTTTGGGCACAAATTAAAATTCTCTCTCCCTGCCTGCAACCTCCGTGCTTTCCATTTTTATGAAATCCACCCTGCAACTTCGAAAGATGTACTTGAGAGCATATCTAGAGAACAGTGCTGGAGGAGAATATCGTCTTTGCAAAACAATCAAGTCTGTCCTATCAACCCTGTCCTCTGTCTCGACCAGAACCTGGAAAAAAAACTGAGCGGCTAGGAAGTAGCTGCCTTGTCAAGGGGGGAAGGAACGCGCGCCCATTCTATACATGAAATGCAACAGGCGGTGGCGAGGGCTTACCTTTTTCCCGAGCTTTGAGCCCCGGTGACAGGCTTGGGGGGTGGGGGGCGGGACAGGCTTTGGGGGTGGAGAACAGAATGGATTTTTTTTCTTTATTTCTTTTTATGGCGGTGAAGGAGGAGGAGGAATGAAATGGCTACTCAAGGACTGCCCCCTTGGCTTCGGCCTGCTGAAAGCAACTGTTGCCTGAGCCTGTCTGGGTCCAAAGGACTTGTGCAATATTGAAGAGAAATCAAAGCTCCCCTCCATCTCGGGAGGGAAAAGGAAATAGGAAAAAAGAAAGGAGCAAGAAAAATACAATATAATTATCATTAAAACACAAATCCATATTGCAGTAACATCACTATGTGATCAGCTGGAGCCTTATAACCCTAGAGCTACATTAGGCTTACTTAGCATTCAGATAAATACAATTAATGTAATTAATTCAATGGGTGGGGTCCCAGAGATCTAGTCCTGCCTTAGCCATGAAAGCTAGCTGGGGTGACTTTGAGTCAGTTACACTTTCACTATACCTTGCCGAGAAAAGATCATTGCCAAGAAAATAAAAGGAGAGGGAGACAGGTGTGCTAAATATGTTCCCGGCCTTGAGTTATTTATAAAATAATACAGCTTAAGATACAAACAAATAAAAATTAAATAAATAAATGCTGTGCTGTTCTTATTCCAGCTGACCTGCACAGCACAGTGGAATTCAAGGAGATCAGCTAATTTTCAGTATATTTATGATTGGCCCTAAACCAGATCACCTTTTTTCTTCCTCCCCTCTTGGTTTACTATATATTTATCCATTCTCTTCGTTGGAATATTCTTCAAAATACAGAAACCTGCAATTTATTTGTAAACCTGTTGACCTAAGTAAACATTTCCTGAGAATATATCTTGTATAATACTTGCCACCCAGTGTTATTTGTTGAAATGGGCAACTTGAAATCAAATGTCAGAACATGAACACGTAACACTTAGATCAGAGAAAAATTACAAAACCTCTAGCAAGAAGTGACATTAAACTGTTCTGGAGTTGTTAGACTTCTCTTGACAAAGCAATCATGTGAATGATATTTCTGATATATCTTTTGTCCATATTAATTAAAATATAAAGCTAAAATCAGACTCAACTTCTGATGACTTCATGGACTTTTCATTGATTTCCTTAGCAACAATACTACAATATTTTTTCATTGTCTCCTGTAAAACATTTTTTTTACTTCCTACACTTGCCTTGGAAACTCAATGTTTTTGGTCAATCCTTCACCCAAGTATTAAGCACCAACTTCACTCAACATTTACAAATCTGTCAAGATCTCTAAATATCAGTCTCTTTTTGTTGTCCATTTGTTCAGTCAGTCTTGAATTTTCATGCTGACATGAGCCTTATACCTCCAACACATTTAACCTCATCATTAGTGCTTCCAGTTAGTAGTCTGTATGTAAGACATTTAATATAGAATGATTTCTTCTTCCATTTCAAAATATTCTCAAAAATTTTCACCAATATAATTCAAGGATAATCCATTTTTCTTCAGCTCTAGTATTGTCTTCTAGGCTAATAGGCATTATTAAAAAATAAGAATGGGTAACCAAATCCCTGTGCTAGATTTGGAACTTTGTCCATCGACTTTGGAGAAAGCCAAAAGCAAAACAAAGGATGGCAAAATGTTTGATATTCATTTACAAATAGGTAAAAGATAGGGCAGCCATATAGAACTGTATATTAATATGATTCCTCAGATCAGCCTAGTTTCAAATAACAGCAGCTCCATTATATAGATGTGTTGGAGTGTAGTGCCAAGAATCACCTTAATGCTTCTGGATAACAATGATTTAGAAAAAGCTACTTTAGGTGTCAAGATTAAACTCCTTTGCTTCTTTCAAACTTTAATGCTTTTCAGCTTGCCAATGAACTGTGGGGAGGGAAGGGGGAAATGGAATGCGAAAAGCATGATAGACATGGAAACCATCAAGGTCACCACTGCAGGTGTTGAAGAGAGAGATGGATTATTCCCATAACAAAAAGACTTTCCATAATTGGGTAATGTCATCACCCAGGGGTGTGGAGAAGGAGAAGCTATTGTTTTAACTAAAACATTTGCACAGGAAAACCAGAGCTGGTTTTGTTTCTTCAGTACCAACATAGTGTGTCCAATAAAGTTTTACTTTTGGGAATTCAAACCTCCCAAGAGTGTTTCCTTACTTTAGGTTTGCTAGTTGGACAGTTGACATTACAATTTTTAGAAAATGGAAGCCCCTTTTTACTGAAAAGTTAATTCATCTTCCAAGCATTGTGTTTGATGTTTCACTGGTCAGAAGTTGAAATCTTTAGATGGAATCAGGAACAAATGTAATTATCAGGGAAAATAGTTACTAATGATATTATTATACAGTATATTTTTAAAACACTATTGAGTTTTTAAGGGAGAAATAAACATAGCTAAAGTGGTAGTGCCAAATGCTTGCAAAATGCATATATTTTTAAATATATAGTGAATATAAAAAGTCTACATATCCCTGGTAAAATGCCAGGTTTTCGAAATGTAAAACAATTAAACCAAGGTAAATGACTTCAGAATATTTTATCTTTAATATAACATAAGCTGTACGATTCAATTGAATAACAAATTGAAATATTTCAGGGGTGAAATAACAAAAAACATACAATAATGTGGTTGCATAAGTTGCACACTTATTTATAAGTAGGGATGTGGCTCTGTTCAGAATTAACCAATTACATTCAAACTGATGTTAAATACAGTAGTAGTCAGTATCATCAGTTAAAGTGACTCTGATCAATTCCTTATAAAGTTCAGCTGTTCTAGTAGAATTTATCTGACATTTCCTCAGTTGCTTCATACAGCAAATTCTATGGTTGTCAAAGAGCTTAGCATCAAAGGGATCTCATTTTGGGAAGGTATCAATCAGGAGAAGAGTACAAAACAATTTCCAAGGCATTGGATATACCAAGGAACAAAGTAAAGAGAGTCACCAATAAATGGAGAAAACTGATATTACCAAGAACTGGATGTTCTTCCAAAATTGATTAAAAAACCAATAAGAAAACTGGTCAGAGACTGCCAAGAGGCCTATAGCAACATTAAAGAGGCTGCAAGAATGTCTGGCAAGTACTTGGTTGTATACTACATGTAACAACAATGTCTCATATTTTTCATATGTCTGGGCTGTATTTTCCAAAACCTACATCCAGTCTGACAAAAGCATGTGGCAAATATGTTACAGTTTGATGAGACCAAGGTTAAACTTTTTGGGCATAATTCTAAAAAGTATGTTTGGTGCAAAAACAATACTGCACATCACTAAAAATACACCATACCTGGCATTATGCTTCCGGACTGCATTTCTTTAGCTGAAACTTGGGTTTTAGTCAAGGTAGAGAGAACTGTGAACAGTTCCAAATAACAGTCAGTTTTGGCATGAAGCATTCAGTCCTCTGTTTAAAATGCTGAACATTAGAAGAATTTCACCTTTCAACACAACAGTGACCCAAAGCATATCTCCAAATCAACAAAAGAACAGCTTTACCAGAAGAAGGTCAAAGTTTTGGAATGCCCCCGCCAGAGCCTGGACCTGAATCCAATTGAAAATCTGTGTGGTGACCTGAAGATGTTTGTGCACAGGAGATGCCCTCGTAATCTGACACATATGGAGCACTGTTGCAAGAAAGGATGAGCAAAGATTCCAAAGGCAAGATATGCCATACTAATAGGCTCCTATCCTAAAAGAATGAATATTACCATAAAGTCAAAAGGTGGTTCAATAAAGTATTAGTTTAAGAGTGTGCATACTTATGCAAACATGTTTATTTTCCCCTAAAAGATTTTAGTTGTGTTTCAATTAAATTGTACATTTCGTATATTAAAAGTGGAAAAAGTCTGAAGAGATGAGTAGAGTAGAGTAGAGTAGAGTAGNTAGAATAGAATAGAATAGAATAGAAAGAGTTGGAAGGGAGCTTGGAGGTCTTCTAATCTGACTATAGTGTCTGGAAACACTATACCATTTCAGACAAATGGTTTTCCAATCTCTTCGTGAAAACTTCCAGTGTTGGAGCATTTACAACTACTGGAGGCAAGTTGTTCCATTGATTAATTGTTCTGCCAGGAAATTTTTCCTTAGTTCTGGGTTGCTTCTCTCTTCGATTACTTTCTATCCATTCCTTCTTATCCTGCCCTCAGGTGCTTTGGAG
>AZIM01002929.1:21538-33317 GCA_000516915.1 Ophiophagus hannah | reverse complement strand
TCCAGGTAATCAGCTTCCTCTAGGAACAACAGGAGCTGTTGAGCCACCATGCTCTCAACAACCTTCACTATAAAGCAAAGGTTGGAGATGGGCTGAAAGTTGTTCAAAATAGCTGCGTCCAAGGCAGGCTTCTTGAGGAGGGGCCACACCACTGCCTCCTTCAAGGTGGGGGAGAAGCATCCCTCACTCAAAGAAGCGTTGACCACTGCCTGGAGCCAGCCTCATGTGACCTCCCGAGCGGCATAAACCAGCCAGGAGGGACAGGGGTCCAATAAACACGTGGTGGCACTCAGCTTCCTCATGATCCCATCCACTTCATCCAGAGTCACAGGATCAAACACTTCCCAGATGGTATCCCCAAGACCCATCGCTTCCCCCCCATCAGACTCTGCCCAGTCGGAGTCCAGACCGGCCTGGATCTGAGCAATCTTGTCCAGCAGATGTTGACTAAAGTCCTCGGCTCGTCCCTGCAAAGGGTCCCCCCGTCCTCTGATTGAGGAGGGAACATGTGACCTGAAACAGGGTGGCCGGGCGATTATCTGCGGACGCAATGAGAGCGAAGAAGTACTCAGACTTCGCCACTTGCATTGCCGCAAGATAAGATCTAGTAACAGATCTTAACTGCGCTCGGTCAGATTCGGACCGACTGGACCTCCAACTGCTCTCTAGGCCCCTCCTGTGTCGCTTCATCTCCCAGAGCTCCATGGAGAACCAGGGAGCCAACCGGGATCTGCACCGGGTTAGAGGCCGCAATGGTACAATGCGGTTGAGAGCCCCGGAGGCCGCACGTTGCCAAGCGTCCACCAGGGCCTCGACTGGGCTGTGGATAAGGGAGGCAGGAATCATCCCAAGCTCTGCCTGAAACCTTTCCGGATCCATTAGGTGCCTGGGGCGGAACCACCTAATCGGGTAGTGATACAGACCTAGGCCCAAAGCTTGTGGTAGCTTTTATTTATGTATTTAATTTAGATTGAGACACCAGGTCTGGCACACATCTTTTAAGGAAACCCATTACAAAACTGAACAACAAAGAGTGTGTTAAGATCTTGGGATTTAAGAGCCAACCAGCAGTAATAGCTGGCAGATGTGGCTGATGAAATGAAGGTGATTCAGCATAGCATGGGTATTTCCCTTTAAGACTGGGGATCGGTTTATCCCTCTAAGAGGTGTTTAAATAATTGCAGCCATTATAGAGGGCATGTGCTCTCTGCTTGTGTCCAGTATTCATTGCAGAGTTCTCCATGTGTAGAGTTAAGAAGAAAGTTTGCTTATAAGTTATTTTGCCTACTATGTATATTTCTGTACATATATTTGTTGTAGATAAGCCACTGCTACATGTATAAGTCTCTGTGTGCTGTGTTTTGCTCCTGGATTGTCTCATAATGGCAGTCATGCTGCAAATGCTCTGACAGAGTGTTCATAAATAGTTAAATCCAAAAAAAGTATTTGATTTCTCTAAAAATAGTGTCTTTCATTTCATTGAGGTGAATTTGAATGTGAAACAAAGGAGGTGAAATTCAAAAAAATTAACACAAACATACATATCAGATTATACTATAACATCACACAATATAATGCTGCTACATTTAACAACTTTTTAAATTTGTGGTTTTACTTTTTCTTCTTCTCCCTTCTAAAACCTAAGACTTTAAAACACTCCTCTCAAGAAATAAAAGACAAGATAATAAAACTGTGATGATTAATGGACTTTTTGCAGTGGTGGGATTCAAATAATTTAACAGGTTCTGTAGGTGTGGCTAGGTGGTCATGTGACTGGGTGGGCATGGCTAGATGGTCATGTGACTGGGTTGGCATTGCCAACTCTATGTTCACAGTTTTGCAGCATAAATTTAGCGCCAGAAAAATAAACACAGATGGCTGATGCTTCATTTAACATCTTTATAAACAGATTAAGTAAATTTTACAATACCAGTTGTAGATTTCTCCAACATGGACCAAACTCAAACAGAAGTAGACATGTTACAAGTGCAGAGCAGAGCAGCAACTCAACTGCTCAGAAACAGACATAAGTTTCACTTTAGTTCAGGAGGCAAGCAAGCAAGTTAGTTTCTCTTTCACTTTGGAGCTGAGCAATAGTTTTCAGCAAGCAAGCAGAGGAGAGAAGCAGTTTCATTTTCAACAGATAGACTCAGAGCTTAACATAGCTTCAGAGCTGCAGAGCTTAATATAGAACCACGCCTAGGCTACTTCTAGTTTCAGTTTCCAAACAGTCCTCATTGGCTGACTAAGTTGTCCTGCCTATTCCTTGGCTGACCTTATTTCCAGTTCATGAATATACTCTGACACTCTATATCACTCACATGGGTGGTGCCTGTATGGGCCAGACGGGGTTGGGGAGGGAATCCAGGGATCTCCAGTGGGTGGGATGGGAGGAAAGAAAGATCCAAAGTGTGTATGTGTGTGTGTGATTGTGTGTGTACATGTAAGCACGAGCCTGATAGAAGACAGAGCTGTCCACTTCCCTGGCACAGGAAGGGGTTTGAGACCATGTCACAGCCCTGAGCATCAACATCACAACCACCCCTTCCTCTCCCCCCCCTCTTGTTGTGGTGTCACTCTCTTCTTTCCCCTCCCCTGTGAGCTTGCCTTTTCCCTTGCGGCACCTTTGGGGCTCAAGACTTTCCCCTCTTCTCTTTCCCGAGGCGCCAGCTTTAATGGACAGGAAGCAAAAGTGGCCAAATGGCATGCGTCCTCCTGGAGGACTCATCCCGCGGCAGCAACAGGTGGGATCTAGGCCCACAATCTAGATGTTTGCTCTGCTCTCCCCCCTCCTGTTTCACAGCATTTAACCTCTCCCCATTTCCATGATAGCCAGCTGGCCTGCCCGCCTTCTGGGCCGGCAGGAAAGCACGGTGTTGCCTGTATCATGGGGTTAAAGTCTGAAACAACTTGCCCTGACTGATCACCTTTTTTTCTCCCCTCACCTTGTTTTTTGAACTCGCTGTTCACCCTCCCCTCCACCTTGGGTCCTGCATCCAACCCATGATGGGGCAACTTGCAACTTCTGGGTGGCGGGTAAGCAACTCTCAGGTGCTTTCTCTTGGGCCACCCCCCAGAGCCGGGCCCGAAAGACAGCCGAGCCTCATTGTGTCATCACCACTCCCCACAGCCCTTTGGACAAGCATGGTGGGCCCCGTCCCCCACTGCCAGCCTTACCTTCTCAGGCCAGGTGAAAAGTGGCCACATGGGAGGCAGCTGGGTGAGGAGAGGAGATTGGCAAAGGAAAGCTCATCATATGGCCCAGCTGATTTCTAACCAGCAGAAATCAGCTGGGCTGCATAGTTGAAGCAAGTGAGGGAACCAGCAACAGCTATGCTGCGGGTGTGGTTCTAGACATCAGCCAAGGTCAATGAGGCATGATAAGGAGTGAGTGGGAGGGGAGGGGTGAGGCAGGAGGGGCAGGCAGGGAATTTAACAACCAGTTCACCTGAACCGGTGGAACCAGCTGAATCCCACCACTGACTTTTTGGCTTTTGAGACTTAATAGGGATATTTAAATTTGAATAATCTGAAATGACATCCTACTGAAAATGAGATTGCTGGTTATTCTTGTTATTTTAATTAATATCCTAAGCATTTTTCTCTTTTGTTGGCATGAGCTGGTCCAAGACTCACATATTTGGGCCACATAAATAAAACATTATAAAATAATGTCAATGATTAAAATATATACCATGTTTCCCTGAAAATAAGACCGGGTCTTATTTTCTTTTGACCCCCCCCCAAATGGCTAGGGCTTATTTTTTGGGGGGGGTGTCTTAATTCCCCCCCAATGTACCGGTAGGAGGTGGGGGGCGAGTGGCCCCATGTGCCAGCTTCTCAAAGGGTCACAGCAGACCATCACAATGTCCTTCACATGTACTGCTTAGGCCACTGCCTCCAGCAAGCAGCCACAAAAGCAGCTTGAAGCCCAGTGGCATGCCCCACGTGTCGCTTGGCCTCTTCATTGCTTGCAGTGCATGGAGGTAGGGCTTATTTTAGTGCATGTGCTCAAAAGCATGATAGGGCTTAATTTTGAGGGAGGTCTTATTTTCAAGGAAATACAATATTTCAATACAGTTGAGAGCATAGACACTGTGTTTAGCTGGAATTTGGTATATTTTGCTCTGAAAAGTTGTGCTGTTTTTATTTTATTCAACTTATTTGAAAGTCAGCTCAAGAAGGCAAACATATTAATACTCCTGATTGCTATTTTTCCCAGAACCACAAACTTATTTAGGGGTTTGGACTGAGAAGGGCTGGCTGAAAGTCACCCATATGACAGACCCAGAACTCACAGTATCATGGTTTCTAGTCCAACAGCTTTACCAGTAGCAAATAAAAATATCCTTAAAATCACAGTAGAAAAACAGCAAAACAATAATGTTCCTGAGGAAAACAAAGCAATAGCCAAACATTATTAAGCCAGGAAAAGGATTATAAAATTTTTAATTAATGCAAAGCAAATAAGTACATCAACTGAGCCGTCTTGAATTTGAATTCTCAGGGAGAATTTCAAAGACACGAAATCTTTTCTTAAAGGGTTTTGTTATCTGTTACCTTCCATGTACCTTAAAAGTCAAAATTAATGTAATCCCTTATGCAAACAAAACAAATTGTTTTTGTAAAATAATAGAAACAGTTATGGTGGTCATTAGATTGCATTTTAGAAGACCCAGCTGAAAGCAGAGGAAATCAATGCATTTTATACAACTATAAGCTCCTAACATAAGATGCTCCTTTATGAATAATAATGGAACACTTGAGTCTACAGATATCTCCTGCATTGTTTTTCCATTTTAACTTCAGTTAATAAGTAATGTGTCCTGTTACACAATTAGACCCATTTTCCATTGCACAACCAGTTTTGAAAAATTCCCCATTTTTTTTTTCAGGAGTAGCTTCCTGGAAAGAATTTTATATGATTAAAGAGTTTGTGACTCCACTTACTTGAGTCATATACAAGTCTATATGCAAAAAGAGCATGGTACTTTTTACTCTAAAGTATTCTGTAATTGTTAGTTATGCAACATTACAAGAATATATTACCTCCAGAGAATCACTTCTGCATTCAGCACAAATCTATTTTCCTATAGGCAAATAAATTGTCATGTAAACCAAAATGCCAAGCCAGAATGTTTTTCAGTGATTATGTGAAGGATAATTCAGAAATAATCTGATTTTGAGAAAATGCCAGATGATTATATATAGGACTTTCATTTGTAGGCTTTTTCTGTTTCCCGGTTTAATTTAGGTTTTTAATTGAGCTTTTAATTTGGTTTTAAAGAGAGCTGTTATGTTTTAGTGATTTTTAGATTTTGTTTAATGGTTATGTTATTTGAATGTTTTTAGCTATATGGGCCACCTAGGGTCACAAACTTGTGAAAAGCAACTATATAAATTGAATGATGAATGAATGAATAATGGTATTAGATTCAACTCCCATACAAAATGATTGAATAGTACTAGATTCATCCCATATTGGTTTCTGTAGAAAATAGTTCTTAGCTCTTTTTTTGTCCATAGAAGTACTACTTCATTCCAGCCAATGTCTTTAAAGGAAAATTGCTGTTCTGTAGAGGTAAGTACTGAAGCAACACACACAGTAGCCCAAATGCAATTATCCTTCATGATATGTTAAAACTATTGAAAATATCCAGCCCAACTGCTACAGGAGATGCAGTGGTGCAAAGGCTATTATTAATATATAGAGTTCTGTAACATAAATAACAGTCAAGTGACAGCAATTTCATCAGAAACCATTAGAGGAGATTATGAGAAACGTCTTAATTGGGGACTCTAGTTCCCTTTCTTTCTGAAAGAAATTGGCAATCAGCATTTGTCTTATTCTAGAGCAGGGCTGTCAAACTCATGGCCACAACCTGGATATGTCATACCCTGGCCACGCCCACACTTGGCTTAGCGAAGGTGAAAAAAGTTGTGATGATGCCATGACATGAGTTGAGACATGATGCCATGACACCCCTGTTCTAGAGGAACAAGATCTTCAGCAATAGCATCACCACTCCACACCTGCCAGTTATAGAACAAAAAATAAAGGAGCTGGTCTACCATTCACTATTATAGCTTGGCAAGATCCAAAACTAGAATGTTCAGTATTTCTGTATCCCTTCTCCATATAGAGTGAACCCATGTGATGAACTGCTAAGGACTAAAAGACAATCATTTGGTATGATTGAGCAAACTTGACTTTCTCTGAACTCTTTGAGCTCTAAAATTCATCAGAGACCACTGTTTTATGGTTTCCTCATGGGGAGCAATATATGAAGCACTCCCAGTTTCTCCCTTTTATCCAGAAAAAAGGTTGAGGCTTCAATCCATTTACTAGTTCCTCATTCTGCCATGGCTGTCAGCTATGCAAAAAGTGAAATTAGATTTCCTCCCTGGAAATCTGAGACAATCCATGTTGTGATGGCTTAATAATATGGAGCAGGTAGCATACAGCAGCTTTATATAAAAAAAGTGCCAGGTAAAACATGCTCATTTTTTCTCATTACAGAATGAGGTTGGTTCCATCCAGTTTTAAAATTGTCTGGGACATTTTCATATATGTATTTGTTCCAAATTAATCAGTTGTATTGCACTGATTTTTTTTAGTATATCTAGACTTATCAGTGTAGAATATATTGTTAAGAATTAGATGTCAGAGGCCATGTTGTTTTATTTTCTTTTCAGATGTGATTAGCCTTGTAGATTTTGGCTTTCCTGAGGATTCAGTGGGGGTGTTTGTTTCAACCATCTGGTACTATTTACTCAGATTGTGACACCCTAGGATTCAGAATATATTATCTGATCTGACAGGAAATGCTTTCATAATAAAAAAAAATAAACACATATCAGCCAGGGAACCAGTAAAATATATATATATAACCAAGGAAACTGATGTGGATAGTTTAGGACAGTCATAGATATGATTGAAGGGAAACAACTACTGTATTTAAAAGGATAGCAGCATTTGATGAAGGCTACTGAAGGATTATTTTGAGGGATATCATATTGCATGGTGAACAGTATAAAATTACTTTTGAAATTCTGCTTCCAACAGATTATGGAAAAATAATGCCTCAATAACACTAATAAGACACTATGTAAAACCAATCTTAAATCATAATGAGCAAGTTTTCATATTAGTATTAACTGTAATGACTTTTCGCAAGAAAACTCTTAATTATTTCTATTGCAAAAAAAATAAGGGAAAGTATATTTTTAGCTTAACTGCTTTCTAATTAAGGCAATTGAGTGTCTTGTAGCACTGATTTTAAGCATTTAAAGTATTTTAAATATTAAATGCCTTAGCACTTAGTGCATTTGCAAAATATATAGACATGTAAATTTAATAGCAAAAGATTATATCTTAGTATTTTAGAAATATTAGGTAATTGTTAAAATTCTAAACAGATTCTAAATCTGATGCAATTACCAATAAATACAGGCAATCCTTGAAATAAGGCATGCCATTTGATGACATTTCAAAATAACCACCGGCACCCCAAAATTATATATAAACCTATTATGACCCAAGAGGTCAAGGCAAAGCAGACTTTTAGAAAGTCCTTTATTTTTCTCAACAAATGTTCCAGCAAATGACTCTCCAATGACCAATAAAGCCCCATCCCTCACACTACCCTGAAGGCATCCACCCTCATTTCCCCAAACAACAGCCCCCATGGTACAAATAAAGCCCACAGAGTAGGAGCACACTCACAGGGCAAGGTCCAGGGTTCCAAGTTCAGTCCACAAGGCACAGAAAAGGTCCAAGGCAAGAAGCAGTTCCAAGGGCACAGCAAAGCAAAGGCCAAGATCAGTCCACAAAAGGCGAAGAACAATCTTCCAAGTGAGGCAAGGCAAACAGCAACAGGCATGAGACAAAGCCAAGGGACTGTAAGCCAAAGCAAAGAATTGTTCTTGGCAGAGACTAACTCCACATGGCTTCTCCTTCAGTTACTCCATTCCAGGTGTTCCTTGTGAGGAGGGGTGTAATGAACTCCTCCCAAGTAGGCTTGTAGCGGTTCTATGGGCTTGCCTACACTCATCTCTCCTTGCCCTTGGATTGAGTGGGGGTAAGAGGAGATCTGCTGCCTCTCAGCACCACTGCCTGTCTGCAGCTGATTTTCCCCTGTGTCTGTGAGGGCAGGCAACTCTCTGTCTGGTCGATCACCTCCCCATATGCCTTGGGGGCCAGGACAGCATCAGTTTCAGCCCTCGGCTTCTCCAAACATGCCAAGGTGTGCCATCCGTGTCAGATGGTCCCAGTTCCAACTTCTCTTCCAAACTGGGCTCCAATGGGGCCATGACACAAACCTATTTCAAAAATATGACAGATGCAGTGCTCTTGCAGTGACTTGCACTTATGACAGACACAGGATGACAGACACTGGATGCTGCAATGCCTTCTGTGCCTGTCTCTCCTCACCCCCCACCATCCCCTGTAGTATTAGGTTTCCTCCCTATGCCTCTTGGAAACAACCACCATTTTCATTTCTAAAATGGTGGCTACTTTCCTAATTGCTGGTCCCGATCAGATGGCAAGTGGGAAGCTATAATTTTCTCCTGCCTCTCTATGCTTTGGAAAGCTGGCCCTTGCCTAAAAGGCAGATTCATGATGAACTTCCCAAACTTTTTCCTTGATTAATCTCCTCCTCCCTGACCCCCACATTTCTGCAATTAAAAAAATGCTGGAAGGGACAGGCTTACATATCTTCCACCACCACCACCACCCCAACTCTTCCTCTGCTTTCCAATATCCTTTTTGAAAACCTTCCCTTAACTGCAAGCTGAAGAGTAGAAGGAACAAAATGAGCAAGGAAAGAAAATATTTCTGCAGTTTTTTTCCCTGAAGTAAAAAACAAAACAAAACCCTCATCTCTAAAAGCTGGGCCAGAAAATGGAAGACATTGGACTTTGCAGGCTTTAGCTATCCAATTGACTGCCTGTGGAGTCCAGCAAGGAATTAAAACCTAATTAAGGGTCCCCCAACCCCCAGGTTGTAGCCTATTATTGGGCCTTGAGCTATGCACAGTGCTTGCACAAGCATGCCCACTACTTACACAAATGGAGCTGCGTGCATGCTTGCGTGCCACTCACGTGGAACCATCTCCTATTTCCCCTCCCAGCCAGACCACAAAGGTGGAAAGGTTGGGGAACTCTGGACTAGATTGTAGAGTGCCCTCTATAGGCAGTCAGAGGGATAGCTGAAGTCTGCAAAGTCCCAGGGTCCTCCATTTTCTGGCAGAACTTTTAGAGATAAACTTTTTTGTGGGGATGCTGTAGAAATATTTTCTCTCCATGCTCACTTCATTATTCTAGTCTTCAAAAGATCTATCCTTCCCAGCTTTTGGGGTTTTTTTAATTAAATGAATGTGGCTGTCATCACCTCAGGGTTGGTCTATTTCACAGTGAAACACTGTGCCCCTGTATAACTTAAAAGCTACCATACTAATAAGTTAGACACTGTTCTATTCCATGAACAGCGGTGGAAATAAGCAAGGTGAGACAAGCTAATCGGTTGCCAACGGTTTATTAAGGCTAACAGTAACAGCTCTGGCTGACCATATGGCAATGAAGAACAAGCCGTTTGACAGAGCTCTTATATACTGGGCTGCTTTGACAGGGTAGCCAATCAGGTTTCAGGATGGTGCTCCCTATCTGCTTCAGACTGGAGTGAAGACTCCTTCCCACCTCAATCGCGCAGGCGTAGTGTTGTAGGTGCGCAGGCCTACACTGGATTTGCCCAGATCGCTGCAGCACAGTCTCTAGAGGGGAAGTTCCTTTGGTCAGCGGTGGAGTGACTGTTGGCAGGCATTCCCCCTTGACTGGACTCAGGATTGCTGGACCCTGGCTTGGAGCTTCAGGTACAGATGACTCTTTCGGTGGTTAGGACGTCGCTGGTTCAGCTGGCACCTGTGGTTCTATAAGGACTGGCACGTTCTCGGCCATCCATGCTTGTAGAGTGCAGATCTTGGGTGTGTCGTCTGGCTGATATGGTCCAGAAAACCCCCTCCCTCTCAATTGATCAATATGCCGCCTCCATATTTGTCTGTCCTCTAATTCAACCTTATAAGAGCACGGCCCTGTTACTTCTATTATGGTGGCTGGTAACCACAGGGGGTTTCCCATGAAATTCCTTGCATACACCCAGTCCCCTTCCTAGAAGACCCTAGTGGTTTTTGTAGAGTCTAGGGGCTTTTCTGAGGAGTACTCGGTATGAAGCCTGTCCAAAACCATTCTTAACCGTCGGCCCATTAATACTTTGGCCGGGCTCAAATTGGTCGATGGACAGGGTGTGGTGTGCTATGCTAACAAATATTGGCCTATTTTGCCAGACCAATCCCCAGGACCCATTCTTGCAAGCGCCTCTTTAGTGGAGTGCACCATTTGTTCTGCCATGCCATTGCTAGAGGGGTGATTGGGAGTTATCAGGGCATGGCAAATACCTTGCATGGCTAAGAATAGCTTGAAGTACTTCGAGGTTAACTGTGGGTTATTGTCTGAGACTACAAGGTCAGGAAGCCCGTGCATGGCGAACAACTTTCTCAAGGCCTTTATTAAAGCTTCAGACATGGTGGAAGTCATTAATATCACCTCCAACCATTTAGAAAAGGCATTGGTGACAATTAGGAAATTCTGACCCTGGCAGGGGCCTGCAAAATCCACATGTATGCGAGACCAGGGAGCTCTAGGTTTTCCCCACTCTTGAACTGGAGCCTGGGGTGGAGCAGCCCTAGATTCCTGGCAGCGATTGCACCCTGCCATCCATTCAGCAATGGCCTGATCCATGCCTGGCCACCAAGCGTAATTATGCTTCAATGCCTTCATACTACACTCCAATGCCTTCATACGAACTATTCCTGGGTGGCTAATACGCAGGGCTTCTAGCACTGGTTCTTGTAATTTATGAGGAATGACCACTCTGTTGCCCCATAATAAATACCCCCTTAGTTTGGAAAGCTCGTGCTGACTCATCTTGAAAGGCCAAAACTCAGGATCAACTGGCCCCTGTGGCCACTCCCTGAGCACCCAGTCTAAGACTTGGGAGATAATGTGGTCCTTAGACAAATGTTTAGCAATGTCCATAGCTGACAGTGGTGAGTGTAGATCTTCAATAAACAGAATTTGGTGTGCAGGAGCTGTGTCTTCCACCTGTGTTGGAATTGGGCAATGATTCAACGCATCTGCATGGCATAAGTGTTTACCTGGGTGGTGTGTTAGTGTATAATTATAAGCTGTGAGAAACACAGTCCACCTTGTCATGTGTGGAGAAAGTATCTACGGTGTCTGGTGGTTGCCCTCTAGTAAGCCCAAAAGAGGCTTGTGGTCAGTAATAAGTTCAAAAGTACGACCATACACATATTCATGAAAGCGTTTAATGCCTGCTACAGCTGCTAAAGGCCTCTTTGTCCAGTTGACTATAATTGCATTCTGCAGGTGATAATGTTCTTGAGAAGAACTCAATAGATATTTCAGCTCCACTTGGCATCTTGTGACTCAGCACCACTCCAACCCCATAAGGTGATGCATCACAAGCCAGTATTTATTTATTTATTTTAATGGGATTTATATGCCGCTTTATCTCCCAAAGGATTCAGGGCAGCTCACAACCATAAGAAACATAAAATACAAAAATTTAAACAATATTAAATTATTAAATCCCACAATAATTAAATCCCCAACAACAATTAGACCAATAAAAGCCAATAACACCCCCCCCCTCAGTCTAGGTCAGCCTGCTGAAAAAGCCAAGTCTTCAGGTCGCGACGGA
>AZIM01002928.1:30114-41398 GCA_000516915.1 Ophiophagus hannah | reverse complement strand
TTCCATCCTTCTGAGGTTGGTAAAATTAGGACCCAAATTGTTGGGGACAATATGCTGACTCTATAAAACTGCTTAGAGAGGGCTGTAAAGTACTGTAAAGTGGTTTATAAGTCTAAGTGCTATTGCTATTTACCTTCTAGAAGCCAATTAGGCACACTAGCAATTGCTTTAGAAAGGACAAGTATCTCAAAACAGGTAATGGCCTTCGTAAATAGGGACAGGTTTGACATATATGAGAAATGGGAGAAATAGTATGAATAGTGAAGGTAGCTAATAGTCTTTGGCCAGTTGTTTATGGTGCTTCTATGCCCTTTCCTTCTTTTCAAAGCTCATCATCTCTCCATGACACATTGTTCAGAAGAGGCTAATGATTGCAAACTGGGACAGGATGACAGGCTATACATTTTCCAATGAATTGTTGCAATAGGATCTGTGGTCTTGAAATAAATCTCAGCATCACGGTGTGACTTGAAACAATACACTTTTAGTTTTGAAGCTTACTTTTATAAATAATACTAATACTAATCATCATCATCATCATCACCATGGCCTATTTTAAAATGCCAGAAAATTGTTTCAATTGGCATCTGAAAATAAAGATTTATTTTGGCAGTTCTGAAATGTTTCAAACAGCAATTTTCCCACCTCTCTATATTGAAAAAAAAAAGCAGCTGCAGTTTGTGGTATGACTGACTTGACTTTAGTTTTGGTTTGTAGTTCCTAGATTCAAACATGTGTATAAATGTGTCTATTTTTTTTTCTGCTGGATGAACAACTTTTTTGGATCTTCCAATTGCATCAAGCCATGATTCATTTGGAACTAATATGACCAGTGGCCAGACTTCCTAACAGTGGTAAAAACTGTAGCCAGAGGGGAAAGGATTGGAGAAGGTTGTTCTATTGGATTAAGCACTATGTATCTGAATACCTCATTGCTATTCAGTCAGCCCTATTCTCTGAACAAGTGGCCCTCAGGTATAATCATCTGAAAAAGATGCTTCTATGTATTCTATAGGTCCCTAATAATTAATATGTAGTTAGTATAATCTTGCTGCTCAGTTAAGGCATCCATGTTAAGGCATTGTATGATAAGCTAGAAGCTTAAGTTTTTTGGTTAGGCATAGGCTGTTCGCTTGTCTGAGATCTCTCTCTCCCTCTCCCTCTCTCTATCTGCCTTTACATTTTGTAGCTAGGTAAAACATAGTCTTTCCCTTGTAGGTAATGCTGTATGGAACTTATCTGCAATAGAAATTCCATTATTTTCCTAACAGTGTATTTATTTTCTTTCAGGGTAAGTACATTTGACACAACTCTAACTGGGTATAATTTTTTGTAGCAAATATAAAGTTTCCACTGTTTTCAATGTAGCTTTTCAAAAAAAAATATGGTTAAATATGGTTTATAGCAGCATTGCTTAACACAGTACCATGAGACACTGGTCACGTATCAGCTGGGGAAATATAAAAAGTTGTAGCTCAACACATTAAGGTTCAGAAAAAAATTAATAGGGTGATCATGTGTTACTGAAAGCAATATATCATGAAAAATAAAGAACCATAAGAAGGAACATTGTGGCGATCAGTAGTTTGCTTGAAAAACAAATTGAACAGATTCAATGGTCACATATTTACCCCAGAATGGTAAGATGCATTTCTACTTACATGTTTTACTAATTTAGTTACTAACAAATCAATAAAACAGGGATCAGTTTTGTCCTTTTGTTCCCCCATGGGAACTCCATCTCCCTACTTTTTCTGGCATTATGCAAGTGGCTTTGGTAATGCTTTAGCTCAGGGCTGTCAAACTCCCAACCCATGGGCCGGACGCATCATGCACTGGCCACGCCCAGTTTAGTGAAGGGGAAAAAAGTCCTGATATGTCATGTGATGCTGCTGTGATGACATGAATTTGACATTCCTGCTTTAGCTGTTTTCAGTTGCTGGTACATTTTAAGGCTGGTATACTTTAGTTTATTTTCTAATTGGACAATTGGTTTACACTAAGTGTTTCCGACTGTAATAGTGAAAACGGTTGTGAATGTCCAAACATAGGTTTTAAAAAAGTTTAAACATAAAATACTAGAATTACCTGTACATGTTTGTACTGAAGAGTAGATATTTTCTTTGTTCAGATTTAACCAGTATAACTAATTAATTGGTATAACATCAATGCCTGTAGTTTTGATGGACTTAGACCTACATTTCTGTTGCTCTTCATGCTTCTTTTTTTTCTGGAGAAACATTTTTTTATCTTCAGACCAGCCAATCAGAAGCCATTATAAATGCTACAGTAGACCATGACAAGGGTTGTTATCTTTACATGTGACTTTCCTAAAGATGAATAATTGGAATACATTTTGGCAGTTATTAATTAGCACCATTACACAATCAGTTCACATTCTAACGGCATTAGGCATACAATCAGTCAATTATCATTGATAGTTGAAAGTGCTTTCTCTAAAACAAATTACAAGGGACCTTTGCAAGGATATTTTTGACTATTTACAATTAGGTGGGCAGTCAAGGTGTATGTATTTTGAAGTACTTGTGATAATAAATGGATAGAAATGAGAAACAGCTGCTAAAATCCTCTAGTTAGCATACACTTTTGAAATAAGTAACTTCTCTCAGGTGGATAACTAAGTCATTTAACTATAAGCTTTTGACTAGATGTTAAAATCTGGCACTGGCTTATGGAAGCTAGTTGAGGTATATAACAACAAAACTGATTTGCAATTAATGTAAGAGGATGGAGATAATTCCCAGTGGTATACTCTAAAACAAGATATGAACATTTCATTTTAATGTTCTCATAAGGAGGGCAAAAAGTATAGAAGTTGGAAACAGATGGGAGATTCCATCTATGTGAACTGAGTGGTAGCTTCATTCTGTGGTTTCTAAAGCAAGGTATACCAATTCAGATATTCACCTGATATGTATGGATGACCTAAATCATATCTATAGGATTCAACAAGCAACCATATATGGTAAAAGAAAAGAAATGCAATAATAAGAAATGACCTTTGAAGAACAAAATACTGCTCAGGGAACACTAGAAAAAGGAGAAAAATACAGAACACACTCAACTATGAAATGAATATACATCAAGTTCCTTACCTATTCATTGTATGTATATGTTTGTATATGATAGCACCTCTAAAATTTTTGATTTATAAAATTAATATTTCAAGCACCATGAGAAAAAATACCCAGAATTTTCTTTTAGATCTTGTTATTAAAAGACAATAATAATTTTCTTGGAAGGTAAATCTAAAGAATAATAAAGGGAGCTGTTTTTGAGGAATAGAGACTAATTCTGGCTCTCAGTGTTCTACTCATACCATTCTGGCTGGGTTGTTTTGATAAAATAGTACAAATACATCACACAAATTGAATTTAGAATCCACCAGAATACAATGATATCATTGCATTGAGTGAAATCAAGGTAATCAGCCTGAAAGTAAATGCTTGCTTTTTTTTGTTCTTCTATTTATTTATTTTTATTTTAATTATAAAAAAATTACCTCAGATATCACTTAGATCTCATCAGCAAACAGTACCAGTAGTCTTTTCTTAATAGTAATTGGGACTGGGAACTCTATCGCTAATCAACATGATAATGAGGTATGATGTCACATGACTGGCTAATTTATGGTAGCATTTTCAACAGTCCCAGTTGCTCTCCTCAGTTGAATCCCAAACAGTTGCAGCACCCTGCAGTCACATGATTGCCATTTGCAAACTTCCTGCCATCTTTCCCATTGACTTTGCTTGTTGGAAGCCATCACTGAAGGTTGCAATTGGCAATTATGACACATTGCAATGTAATTGGAAGCTGGTTGCCTAGCACCCAAATTGTGATCACATCAACTTTATATACTTAATGTTTGATTTTGTCCTGCATATAGTTGAATTTGTACATAACATTGCTTCATCTGATTCTTTCAAAATCCCATCCTGAGGATTCTGATACTGCTGCTTTTTCTTGATGGTTTACTTGGCACTAACAGTATGATTATTTTAAAAAAACAACAACAAAAATAATCTAGTTTTTTTTCCTTTCCTATATTGGCAAAAGCATGTAAATTTTAAGATTTTCATTACAACTTTTCATTAACTAGTTTTTTTTTTTGGCAAGATGGCAAGTAAGGACAAACCTGTCATAGCTTATTTTGGCTTTGTGGCATGTTTGATTCACAAAAATGACCCATCATCAGGTAGGATGATGCTGGGAGGAAGCAGCTTTAGAGAAAGAGAAAAAAAAAGAGGAAATGGGAGATGCCCATAGTGAATGGACAATCAAAAAGAAATTAACATTTAAGTCCTTAAAATGCCTTATTATGAAGACCCTGAAAGCTTCTTGGTACTCTTGATCATTTGTGAATTATTTAACTGTTTTAAAAAGCTTTTTAAAAAAAGGCTTTAAAGTTTTTGAAAAAAACTAAGTGCATTGATCTTATTGATGATTCAATTCAACTATTTTGTTTTACTTTATTTTAGTTTAATTTTTGACAAAAAATACCACAGGAAATATGTTTCATTTCTGATAATTTGCTGTCAAATTTATCCTGCAAAGACTTGTACTAAGGGGAAATACTATATTATCAATTAGCTATATTTTGTTTAGCTCCATTATACATTTCATAGATTTTACATATTGCTGATTTTTTGATGTCTTCTGGAATCATAGGAGAAAATAGAGTGAACTGTGGAGTTATTTCTCAAAGGGCAAACTGTTTCACAAATTCTATTAGTTAAGAATTCCAATGAAAAAAATATATGTATCCAGTTGGTCACATTGTTAGGAATTTCTAGGGGCAATTCACTGAAAAGCATTTTATAAAACATAAGCGAGAAATTGTGTTTAAGTTTTTTTTTAATAGTCGATCAAGTCAAGTAAAAGTAGTCAAGGAAATAACTATTGGGTGTGCTTTATATCAAAGGAAAAGAAAGGCTGGTTTGGATTTTGTTGAACAGTAGAGTGCATTAGATTTTATCTGTAAGGATCATTCACCATTTTCAATAAAAATGATCCAGTATTCAGAATTGCATAATTCTGAAGCATAAGCAATGATAAGCAATAAGATTGTGATTTATCTCTTTCTTATATTTCTATATTTTCCACCATATTCACCCTCTCTCTATAAACAAATACGTTAATGAATGGATAGACAGCTTCTCATGTTAAACTTGTAGAGCAGAGATCTACAAGTTTGTGGACCCCTGTTATAGAGCTTCTATCCAAAGAGTTGTATATTGGTGCAATTAGTTTCTATACCACTATTGCTGCAGATTAAGCAGCTCTTTCAGTAAAATTCAGTAAAACCACTGAAAGCTATTGTTGGCCTTAAAACAAAAATACACAGGTAAAATTACTTGTTCTCCTGAAAAAGTTTCTGTATTCTATCTCCACCTCATTAACTTCACAAAGCAACTGATAAAATGACAAAACAAAACAACATAACTTCATGAATCAAGAGTAGGCAAGGTTTTTGCAGCCCCAAACTGTATTTTGTGTTGTATATTCAGAGGGTTGCAGAATCTTATCTAATCACCAGAAGGGTGGCATCTTATAGTGAATGGGGAAAAATCTATTTCAAATGTCCAGAAATTGAATGGATTAGGCACAATTTGTTGACCTAAATCTAGGAGACAATAGGAGTCTGGAAAATCGAACACTGATAAACATTCAGAAGTATAGATTTCTTCTCTCAGGTGAGTCTCCACTTCGCTTTTACTATTTTTTCTGTACTTACTAAAAATGCATTTTTTCCAATAAACAGTTTATGTCAAGGACTTTTCAAAAACTCTGGACATTTTCAGATGTGTTTCTCTTCCTGGGGAGTAACCCTTTTCTTAAGTGAGTTTCAATCAAATGACCATTCCCTAATCCTGCAATTTTCTCCATAATTTTGCAAATCATTGACTTCTTGGAGTTGGCTTATATGACAAAATGCTAAAGCAATCCTTTTGCTGCCCTGAGCAGCTCCCCTTTTAAGGGTCAATTGCAATGTACTGATTCTGTTTCAAAGTTATGTATTTTTACTACCCTCATTTAGTAGATTACTTTGATGACAAATGGTATGGCTTCTTTTAATAGGAAGGAGAAAAGAAGTCTTGAGTTTTTATTTCTTTTCTGCTGAGAAAAAATTGCCATACAGAAACAGGCTCTGTCCTTGGTGAACATGGTGTCTTTGAAATGTTTGTTCTTCCTAAGGCATTACAAGAAGGAACTCCACATTTCATATCTGAATTCATACCATGGTTGTTATAAGAAGCATTCTGAATTGTATCCAAATTGTCCAGTGAAATGGTTTTTTTCTTCCATCTTTTGTAATTCCCAAACTTTACCAGTATCCATTCTTAATAATAGAGAATGCTGAAAGTGGAAAGTGAATGATACAGGTTGAAATAAATATTTGAATATATATGGATATAATTGTTCTTTGATGGCTTATGGAATGGATAGTACCTCAATCTAGATACTGCTGATAATAGTGAGGATCTGCATGTCTAACTGTGATGAGTTTTTTAGGCTTTTATGTACAAATGTTCTTCCCATGTGGATATCTCATCTCTCAAAGAAACTGAATAGAGTCTGAAGGGAAAGCAGATCTCTAAAACACAAAGACACATGCTTCAAGCAATTAATTTAATATAACCATGGCCCTAAATTGCCATGTTTAAATAATTAATTTATAGAGTTGTTGCTTAAAAGACAAATTTATGAAATAGTAATGGCCTCCTAATTTCTATCACCTTTGGCATGATGCTAAATTGGAATTTGGAGCATTAAAAGCTGAAGGATGACCTGCAATTTATGATGGATGAGCAACATAAGAAATGAATATCTTACCTTAGTTTCTAGACCATGCCAACACATCCATCATCAGGGCAATTTCTTTCTGTTTCACCTGAGAGCTCTTTTCTTACTTAGAAGTAGTGAAATATTCACCTCAAATGAGTGAACAAAAGGATGGTAATGGTCGTGCATATCTCTGAAGAGTGAACAAAAAATTCTTGAATAAGCTTTTAGTAAAGTTGATACATTGTAGAAAACGTTGTGGTTTCCATATACATACATACATACATACATACACACACGCACACACACACACACACACACACACACATTTTTCCATATACATATTTTCCTAGTGATTTCTGCTTTTTATTGCCTAATTCTCTTCCAGAAGGCGCTGAAGGCCTGATTTTGCCAGTGGGCCTGAGAAACCCAAAGTGGGATGGAGTTCATTAAATGGCTCATGTGATCTGCTGTCACTAGGTTGGGAGGTGATTTTATTATATTACTTTATTTGATTCTTCTTACTAGTTTTACTGTTTTAAATGTGGTTTTATACCTTATAAGCTGCCTTGAGTTGCCATAGGCAAATAGGCGGCAATATAAATCCAATAAATAAATAAAGTAAAAATAAATAAATATCTCCATCTGGAATTTGTTCAAGGTGAGCTGATTTGTCAAAATGTATCAGCGGAAGTATTTTATAGAAATGAGAATGGAAATAAGTGTTGGATTGTTCATTTGCAAATATAAGACATACATTATTTATCAACAGAAACCTTACATCTGAAGAAGTATCAGAGAAGAAAAAGCTACCTGAAGATTATTGAACGTTCCAAACTATTTTAGGTATTTCAAGTACTTCATAACATATAGCTTAAAGGATGATAAACCATAAAACCATTTAAAGCTATTTTTATTTGATTGCATGGTGGCTATTTTAAATCAAATAAAAATAGCTTTAAATGGTTTAATGGTTTATCATCCTTTAAGCTATATGTTATGAAGTACTTGAAATACCTAAAATAGTTTGGAACGTTCAATAATCTCCAGGTAGCTTTTTCTTCTCTGATACTTCTTCAGATGTAAGGTTTCTGTTGATAAATAATGTATGTCTTATATTTGCAAATGAACAATCCAACACTTATTTCCATTCTCATTTCTATAAAATACTTCCGCTGATACATTTTGACAAATCAGCTCACCTTGAACAAATTCCAGATGGAGATATTTATTTATTTTTACTTTATTTATTTATTGGATTTATATTGCCGCCTATTTGCCCATGGCAACTCAAGGCAGCTTATAAGGTATAAAACCACATTTAAAACAGTAAAACTAGTAAGAAGAATCAAATAAAGTAATATAATAAAATCACCTCCCAACCTAGTGACAGCAGATCACATGAGCCATTTAATGAACTCCATCCCACTTTGGGTTTCTCAGGCCCACTGGCAAAATCAGGCCGTCAGCGCCTTCTGGAAGAGAATTAGAGTGAGGGCCATTCTAATCTCTGGGGAAATGATATTTACTGCATTAACTCATCTTGGAGGGGTTAATAATGCAATTTCATTTAGCTCAATATTTTAGCAACATAAAAAACAAAAAGATTGTAATTTTAATAATAAGAATTGCATAGTCCATGTTAGGAAAAAAATAACTGTTGTAAATAACTTCTGAAAAGTTTTCTGAACTATGCTTAATATCTAGTAGAGTTTTATGCCATTTTCCATTTGAAGGTTGAATTATATTTCAGTGCATATGAGCTGGCACTAAGTTGGTAACTTCTTTAAGCAGCTGCAGCTATTCACGGGACTGCACAGCTGCCTCTTTTCAAACTATGGTGTGATATAGGAACAGGTACCTAATAACTTAAGGATTTGCTATTAGGCACTGCAAAAGTCAGAAGTATTTTCCCCCAATGAATTCAAAGTGCTTTCCAATTCTAGTATCTAGAAAGTATTAATGAAAAATCTGAGTTTGCAGCATTACATGTGCCTAGCATGTGTGTTGTCCCTCATAAAAATTTACATGCTTGAAAGCCCACACCAGCATTCTTAACCAGTACCATTGCCCTCATTTATGGTTACTTTTGAGTAAACTTGCAAGGATTATAATGTCAGCTTATTAATTAAGAACTGAGGAAGAATATTACAATATTTTGAATGCTGTAACCTATTGATGGTTCTGCTACTGTTAAAACTGTTGTGAATATAATTTTTAATACTGTCAACCTGAATGTGATTTTGATTTTATTTCTGTATAGACATGTTGGAAGATGCCTACTTGAAAAACCCTAAAGTAATGATGTGGATTAAATGGTAAAAATTAAATGGCAAGAAACATAAACTTTGGATTAGCTTTGTCTAATTTCATTTGAGAAAGCTATGTTTCATATTTGTATTACATTCTGAGCATCATCCCAACCTTGAGATAACAACTTGTACAATAACTGGTTGTGTTAGTGAATATATAACAATGCAGTTTAGAGGAATATATGCTAACATGTACAGCAGCTGCCCTAAACCACTGCTAAACAATTGCTAAGTACAGGAATCCAAATTAAGCATCTGTCCAGCTTTTACTTGAGAATTTCTAATTAAAAAAAGCCATTTCTTTTTGGAAATTGGCAGTATTGTTAAAGGGCTCCTGCTGTTAGGAAGTTTATAGAAAATCAGGCTTCTCAAGACTAAACATACATGTTCCTTTAATCACACAGGACTTAATTTTCCAGTCTTCTGATCACCTTTGTTGTCTTTTATGCACCTGCTTCAGTTGTCTTAAACTTAGCACAATACCTGAGATGGGATACAGTCAGTACTTACATATATACAGCTGTGTCATGAATGCTGCCTCTTTCTAGTTTGGGAAGGTGAACCTTTAAACATGAATGGCTTGCCAGATAAATGAAAGCTGGTTGCTATATTTAATTACATAGTTTTCTGTAATATGTCTAGAATAGGGACTCATCTTGCAATGGTAATTATTCTTAGCATATCCATCTGAGCAAGATTATGTTCTGGTAATTGGCTTTGAATCTATTTTATTTTAGCAATCTTTTAATCCAATCCTTTCCATCAATGTTTGTATATTGAAGGAGTAATACAGACATGCTAGAAATGGACTGAGCTCACTTTCTTTGCAGGCTGCAATGGAGTGTTAGGAGATGTGGAAAAAGATGAGAATCAAACATTGCTCCACTGTGCATTACTTGTGTAACTTCTGACCAATTCTAGAAAATGAAATATTACTGACAGCTGACAGCTGTCTCTTAATAGGAAATGAATGAATAAGCATGCAGAAAAATATACTGTATTAGGATGAATCTGAATCATTTGGCATGTATTACACTTCATAACTACTGGCTTGTATGGGCAAACATAACCACTTTGGAAAGTGTGGGGACTATGTTGTAATCCCCAGAGCAAGGCTACTACTTCTATTACAGAATATGGTGTGTAATTATACCGAACTCAGAACTAGACAATTGTACAAGGAATATAAATATTATTTTCAATCTAGTCAGTATAGGACTGCCCTTCTTCTCAATTGCAGCTTCTTGAACAGGTGGTGAAACTGAGTGGAGGTGGAATGGGAAGAGATACTTAGTTAAGTAACTAGTATTCAGAATAATTTTATGGATGTCTAGTATCTTGTCCTGAATATTTCTGAAATGTATTTTTAGCTTATATTGTTGAATGGCAATTTGTTTATTTTGTAGAAAACACCAGTTGTACTAACCTTGTACTTTGGATGAAACCCGGAAGTCACTGTTCTGCATCTAGGAGGGTGCATTACTTTATGAATATCCTATTCTTTTGCATAATACCTTTCATACCCTGTGTAAATGTTGGGAAAGAGAAGATATCAAGGGTTTATTATTTCTACAAATATATCACAGTCAGTGTAAAAACAATCCAAGTTACATAGTTTGTTGTAACAACTGTTTTTGTTAAAAATATTTTAATAAAATCTTAGCTCTCAACCTTTCTTTGATTTTCCTTTACCTTGCTTGTAAACTTATTCCATTCTATTGAAAAACCAAAGAAGTTATACTATTGGTGCTTTTGTCATGCTATACAATAATAAAAGGAATACTTGGTTCCCTCCTTCTCTTATTACTCAGCAATTTTTCCTCAATTAGAATATCCTCAACTTTTAGACTTCTCAAATTCTCAGATAGCACAAACTTTAAGAATGCTGGAATTGAAACCTGAATTTCTTGCAGGCATCCATGTTGGTGAAGGCTACATAGGTATGTGTTCTATCTCCCCTTCCCTCTTCCTCAAAGGTAAGGGAATCCTTCGACACACACACTCAGACAGGCCCACTCATTAGAATGTCAAAAAAAAGCCAAATGATAAAAGGTGTGGCAACACAAAACATGATACCTGCCAAATCAAACTTGGCAGACTTTGCAAAGTACTATCGTACTCACAGAAGACATTGGAGCTTTCTTCCAAAGTCCACAAGATGGTTCAAA
>AZIM01002928.1:15217-25425 GCA_000516915.1 Ophiophagus hannah | reverse complement strand
CTTAGAGAGGGCTGTAAAGCACTGTAAAATTGTATATAAGTCTAAGTGCTATTGCTATTGCTGTTTGATAGCTGGACTAATTGAAAAAATATATATGGTTTTGACAATGTAGAATGAAATAAGACTTATTTCTGTAAATTAGAACAGTAGAACAGTCACCATTTACATAATCTCAATCAACTGCCAATTCATTAGTAAGCTAATTAATATTCCTTGAATAATCATGATAATTTTGACCAAAATACTGTTTTAGTTTAGGCTTATGTATATATAAGAGGCATAATATATATGATGAAATGTAGTCCAGAGTTGCAGGAGGGAGGGGCTCTTTCTCTTTCTCTTTCTCCAACATCTTACTGACCTTAGAAGGAAAGGAAGGCTGAGTCAACCTTGAGCTGGTCAGAATTGAACTCCTGGCTATGGATAGAGTCAGACTGCAATACTGCATTCCAACCACTGCACCACTACAGCTCCATAATGAAGAAATTACTGTACTCTGACGTAACTCTTTGTGTGTGTCATTCTTGGTTCTGTGTGCCTAACATTCATCCTGCAATTCTGAACAACACTCCATCACCATATCATGAGTATATACATTTTAAGGTACTTAGTAGAAAAAAGTTATACTTACATATATTATAAACATTTGCAAATAACGAACAAATATGACTTTTTCTCTTTTTTTCATTCACAAACAGAATAATGCATGAAAATCTGGAATGATAATTCCAATTTTAATGAGTAGCACATTCAAATTTGCAATTCACTTTTAATAGGGCCATCTGTAAAACAGTGAGGAGTTCTTCCAATCAGTATATACAGTAGACAATACAGCATTAGACGCAGCAAATAAATGCCTTCCCTGAAAGCAGTTTCCAGTATTTTAATTTACTCCCTATCCATCTACCTTAACACAATGTATCTGTTTGTAGTATTATTTGGCAAATAGTATCTTATATGGGTTGAATAATTTCCTGAACAATTACTTGCAATGATGTTCCTCTAAAGATGGATGGGATATATCAGAGGCTTGAAAACCTGGGACATTACAATACAAATGGATACAGTGTGCCTACTAAAAGCAGCAATATGTGAATATCATCTTCATTTAAGGGGGGAAATGTTTCATATTTCATTCATCTTGGCTTTTATTTTGTATTTGGTATGAACTTGAAACCATGTTTGTGATATAGTTTTTGTCTGGAGATGTTTATTGGAATATTATCTAAGAACTGGCACTGTCAGGCAACTTGTGAACATTTCATTGTTGTGGGAATTGGCAAGATTTTACTTAATCTGGAAATGGGTTGGCTACTTTCCATTATCTTTGACACATATCAATGCTTTTATGGCCTTTTTCTTTATTTGGATTGCTATTAGGTGAAACTATAGCATACAATATGCTAATACCATACTTTGTTCTTTGGTTTCACTGCTGAGTCAGATAGAAATTTAAATGTCCTTTTAACTGGATGCTGCTGAAAATTGGATTTACTTCAGTGTGAAGTGGATCATACTATTTTTATAGGAAAACATCTATTCATGGTGTCCTATCATGAATTCTGCAATCTGCATGGATCATTAGCTATAACATCTTGCATCCTTTTCAATAAAGGTAGAATTCCAAAATGGCTTAAATTGTTCCACAAAATGGGTGGAAAATATCTTTCCTTTTAAGTAAGATGAAACTTGATTTTGATGACTGAACACTATACAATGCTGTCAATAGTAGTTATGCCAGCAAGAAACACAACTACTGTAGTTTCATTTTTTTTTCTTTTTTGCAATTATTGCGACATTCCTTAATTTCCTTAGCAGGATAGATTTAATCTCTCATGGTACAATATAAAATAACTAGCTTTTTTTCCCCTAATATTCTTTTGGCTGATACTCTGTTTTCCCACTTCTTAATTTCATCATCATCATCATCATCATCATCCATTGCCATAAAAAAATCAGAAATTCTCAACCAACATCATCCGTAGCTGCTATTTTGATGTATGTTGAGCACTAACTACCGTTTTTATGCCACTTCTGATTTTAAGCAAGTTATTCCAAAATATTGTAATAGTGCTTGACATTTGATTTTCATTAGAAATTCATAGCCATTGTGGAGATAATAATACAGAACACTTTTCCTTGCCTCACTAAAAGAAAAGCAACACTATTTCTATGGATAGGATTAGATCATATTGAGAGTCAGATATTCCACTCTCAACTGATTCTTTTTCTGGATGACTCAAAGGTCAGTCTATTAGTAGAATAAAATATGGACCTGAATTTTAAAAATATAAATATACTGATTTGTTGGCCTGTAAAACAATACCTAATGAGAAGGAAGGACTCACTGGAGAAGAGCCTAATGCTGGAAAAGATTGAGGGCAAAAGAAGAAGGGGACAGCAGAGAATGAAGTGTCTGGATGGAGTCACTGAAGCAGTCGGCGTGAGTTTAAATGGACCCCGGGGGATGGTAGAGGACAGGAAGGCCTGGAGAAATGTTGTCCATGAGGTCATGATGGGTCGGACATAACTTTGCAACTAACAACAACACAAATTCTATTTCCAATAAATCTCACAATAACTTGTTATTTCAGAACTTTTGCCATGTATCCTCTTTCATTCTTACCAATGACAGTGGAAAAATGAAACAAATAGATTTTACAACATTACCAACCTGTTGGACTACCAAACATAAAACATATATTTCTAAACATACTGAGAAATTGACCCCAATATGGTTGAGATCGAAAAATTAGATATGAAATTCTTCAATTTTGAATTTCCAGTGTTGAAATAGATATATTCAATTAAACTAAATCATTGAAGGTTTTTGAATTCATTAACTGTATTGGGAGGAGATGTACCTACTCATTTGTCTATTCTTCCTCAGTCATTATGTACTTCAAAAATAAACAAGACCTCCAAATCCAAAATGCTTTTCCAGCTGTAGAACTATAACTTCAATCAGTTTATCTACTCTATTCTCTAGAGTAGAGATGTCAAACTCATGGCTCATGGGCCAGATGCGTCACAGGCTGGCTATGTCCACCCCTTGTTTAGCAAAGGGAAAAAAGTCCCAATACATCACATGACACTGCTGTGATGCTGTGAGTTTGACATCCCTGCTCCAGAGGATTTCCATCTGAACTTCACACATGCCACAAAGTTCATGCTGGAAACTAAGGATTGGCATTCCGACATTTGTAGGGCCGCAGAGAAATTTTCTTTACTTCCCAAAGAAAATTTTAAAAATTGTCCAAATCTTACAAACCAAACCTTGAAATCTGCAAGACTTAGTGTTGTGTGAATTCTCATAAGATGTTGGTACTTTTATCTGATATCTCTGTCAGATTCTACAATCTTGGAAGATGTTGACTTTTTATTTAATTTCATTTGCTTAAGGTCATCATACAAAATTACAGAATGATGCCTAAGAATGAGAAAAGTCTGATAATTCCTGCTTTACGGGGATAAATGTATTAGCAGAAATGCTGGAATTGACAGTGATTTCAAAAAGAAATGACAGATGTTTTCCAATCATCCTGTGATAGAATTCAGTGTGTATTGCCCTGTGATGAATAACTTTAGCAACACACTGTAGCAATTTCATCAAGGGCAATTAACTCCTGAAGCCAAGAATTGCTATAATGAAAGCTCCAGATCATTATTACATCAGATGTTCTATTTCAGATATGGTTTCCCCCTCTCAATTTTTCCAGTTACAAAACTTCAATAATAATACGGCATATTCAGATACACAAACATTCACACTTCTTTTTTTTAAGGAGTACATCAACAGAGCTGTGTTATGTTTTATTATTATATTAGTCTTATTATAATCATTTTATTTAATTTAAAAGAAATATGTATTTCTAAAAAAGATGTTAACTGTACCTATGAATTAATGGTAATTACTGAAGCTAGGCAATTATTGCTCAGTATAATGTTAATAAAGGTTCTAAGCAGTGTGTTAATTTTATGATATAAAACCTATACATGCTTGAGTTTAATGCTCCACTAGATGAATGTTTACAAATGTTAAAAAAGAAAGAAAAAGGATCTCCCCTAAAATAAAATAAATATTTTATTTCTGACTTCCCCTTTCTTGGTACTATGAAGTGCAGTATCTGTGAAACTGTAGTTTGTATGTTTTTATCTTACTACATAATATATAACATTGTTTTTTTGCTTGAAAATACATCTTTTATATGCATACTTACATTGTTGGTTCTGCCATTGCTGCATATTCTCCAAATTTCAGTTCAGTCTCATATGGTTGGTGTTATATATTTTTGCAATACTTTGGGGAATTTTTACATGTTTGCATGTGGCAGACCTTGCCTTCTGTTTCTTGGAAAGAACATTTAGTACTGTATGATTTGTCTACTTTGGCAATTATTGATGAGCTGTGTATTCTCTGCAGAACATTTTATGCCAGTTCACTCTCAAAATTTGACTAGGAGTGGATTTTATAGGTTTGTTCCATAGTTCTTCCCATTGCTTTATTGAGGCTTTATCTTTAAATTTTGGCATTCAATTTATCATACATATTTTTATTTGTTCTCTATATCATATTTAAGTAGGAATGGATGTGTGTGTCAGTGAGGTCTCTCGTTCTCTCTGTCTCCTAATTAGTAGTCTTGATTCCATATAAGTATTTCAAATTCTGACACTTTGTTTAATGTTCTTATCTCATTTTTGAGGTCAGTTATTACTCTTCCAGAAATTTGTAAATGTGTCAGTCATGGTAAGTTCCAGTTTTTACTGAATAATTTTTGCTGTGTCTTTGAACTATTCATGGATGTAGGTGGATTAAGTTTGTGTATGCTATTATAGGTAGGCTTCATGTAATGTTCGCTTATACAGCGATTCTTCAAAGTTATGACAGCATTGAATGAGGCATACTTACAATGGGTTACTTATAATTGGTTCCTTATAGTTGTGGCTTCACAGCTTGCCCATAGTCATGTATCTCAATTTGGATGTTTGGCAACTGTCTTGCAATTGTGACATTATAGGATATCATGGTCATATAATCACAATTTGCAACCTTCAGTGTACTGGTTTCCAACAAGCAAAGCCAGTGGGGAGGCTGGCAGGAAGTTCCAACTGATAGCCACATGACTGTGGGAAGCTGCCATGCATAGGATTCATTTAATGATGACATCTGCCGGAACTGCCATTATAAGTCAGCATGGTCACATGACACCATGCCTTTGACAAATATATGACACTGCAAAGGACAACTGCAGCTTTGGAATGTGAAGCTGACACCAATCTTTATTATGATATAGTTCAAATACAACCGTCCAAGTACAACTGAAAGAAGAGCTCCAAGCAAATCTACAACTGTCAAGAAGACAAGTTTGGATTTTTTTTTCTTCATAGATATTAACAACGTCGAGAATTCCTTGAGAAAAAGAGACATGATAGACATTTCAGGGAACAAAAATTATCTAAACTTCACTGTCTTTTGCACTCCTTTCTTCCTGGGAATTTGGACTTCATTCCACAATAGTTAACTGTGACAAATAGCTTGCTCTGTAATGCAGTTTGAAATTTGAAAGAGCAGAGATATTTTGAATCTTGTAAAATTTTAAGTTTTAATTTTTTTGTCCCACATAAACAGAAACAATAAACAGCTTTTATTGTTTCTTGCCATTCGTGTAAATTTTTCTCTTGAACTGCAATTGGTGCTATTTGAAACAGATAATTTATTTTGAGGAATACATTCATTTTAATAATTGCAATTGTATTAGTTCTTAGTATTGTATCATTCCCATAATATCTGCTCAGGAGAGCCCAAATGACATAATCATCTCATTCATTGCTTCCTGTAAGAAGGGCTGCTAAATTAGCTGCTTGCAGCAATTGTGAAGGGAGGTGGCATTTCCTAATTTACTCTCCATTCTTGTGATAGCACTTAAAGAAATGCAAGACAGTTGCAATTTGAGGCTACTTGGAAGGCATATTATCTTGCAGAGATCCTAAACTCTATGAATTCTTGTTAGGTGGTAACATGCATATTAGCTTAGGAGACAATTATTGATGGTGTCATTAAGACCTAGGTCCCATTTTTATTCATTCTTTTCCCTTTCCTGTAGCAGAGAGACTACTAAATGTAATCATGAGAACATTATAAAAAGAGCACATCACCATTGATTTTGATAAAGGCAGTCATTCATTGCTTCACTAGGCTACCCTGATTACTGTATTGCAAATGTATTGTCTGATGCTCTGCATCTGTAAATGTAGTCATTCATGTAAGCAATAATATTGTTTGCCTTACTTAATCTTCTGTTCTCTTTGAACTGCAGTTAAATCGTAGCTGTCAAAATTACAAATGTGTTGGTTATCATTAAGTACTACCCTGCTTAAAGCAGACCATAACTCCATTCACTGAGATAAGCTTAGACACCTTGAAATGCAACTTATAAATCAACATATATGTTGTATAGGACATCCTTTAGATTCATGAGAATTACAAGATAGGTCAGGAGAGGACTATGCTGCTGATGCATCTTACTAAGGGTTGTTCAGCATAACAAGCTACATAGTTTTCTCTACCTGCATATAGATTTGGGTAAATACAATTTGTATGGCACATCATTTGTATGTTATTCTGTTATTTTTGTATTTGCATTTTGAATTTGTATTTTATTTCTGTTATTTCGTCAGGATCTTAGTATTACCAGAGTCATTCCATTACTCTATACTTTTAAATTCAGGTAGTCCTTGACATATGACTGTAATGGAGCCTGGTGTATGGTACGTCATGATGGTTGTACATCAGAACAACGGTCATTAAACAAACCTATTGTACAGCCTGGCATCATTTTGATGAAAACTGGAAGTAACTTCTATTTTTTGACAAAAATCATTGTAAAATACAGATTATAAGATGCTGTAAATGGCCATAAATGTAGCTGTGTGGCCAATGCATGAGGTATGTTCATGTGGTCAGGAAAGGGGCACTGTCACAACTTCGGGACCAGGGCATAACTCCCTTATTCTATGAAGGTGTTTTGACGAAGGCTTCCTGAGACCAGAATTAAGCCCACATATAGTCCAAACAATTTATTTCAATGCTGGAATTATGTTCATTCCCAGCCCATAATGAGTCCCAAACAGTCTCTTGAGATAAGCATCCACCTTTCTCTCCTTTGAATTGCTGCCAACGGCTAAAGTGTCAAATTAACTGTAAAAAGCCAAACGAAGTACAAAGCCACACAGAGCTTCAAGGTTTAATCCGAACAGAGAGAACAATGTTGCTTCCTGCAAAGGTTCCTGTCCCTTTGCACTTCCTTTATATCTTATAGGGCAATCACCTCCAAGCTTTACTCCTGANGGAGGGGCAATCACCTCCAAGCTTTACTCCTGAGTCACCCCTTTTGTCTTAACTGTTCTTGCCTTCTGGCAGCTCTTCACATACATATACTGGGAACAGGCGCTCCTTGTTCCTCTGCCTCACTGCTGTCAGATTCTGGAGGCTCCAGAGTCAGCACATAACTCCCAGATGGACGTGGCCCTGTCTCTGTATCAGACACAGGACCCTTGTCCAAGTGCTCCACAGAGTCCCGGACTGGCCCATGTTCTTCCCCACTGTCCAATTTTGCTGCTGTCTCTGCATGCTGCCGGTGGGCCACAACAGAAGGTCATAACTTCAAATAGTTGCTAAGCAATCAGTTGTAAGTCAAGGACTACTTATAATGCACATAAGTACCAGAGGTGTATTTAAGCACTTCTTATGTTATAACTTATCTCATAATATTGAAGTATGTCCATTTCGGCTTTAGTTGCATGCCATATTTTTCCGTCACATATATGTTTTTCTGGAATGAATGAACCTTCAACCAAAGATCTATAGGCAGTGGTCTGTTAAATGTATAACAGTCAGCTCTGCTAACTGTTTTAAGGTCCCCCACGCTATGTGACATGCTATCAACTTATAGGCACTAGGTTCAATTCTTTCAATCAACTCAAAAAAATTCCAGAAAATTTCACAATTGCACAAGCCAGTACATGTGGTTCCTGCATGCCAGTCTGTGAGAAAAGTTGCTTGTGTCATAAAAGAATAACATTATCTCTGTGTATTATATGGTTGATTGATAGTTTATTCAAATCCACCAGTGGGTTGGTTAATGCATTTAAATGAACAAATAAAATGAATGTTTTCAAACTATATGAAACTGTTATCTGTTAAAATACTCCCAATCTTTAGTTAATTTGCATATACCTTATGTTGTATGTGTTTAGTTTGATATGGTTTTGTTTATTTTGCTTAGCCATGACTTGGAGGCTGTTTCCTGTGAAATATTTTGAACTAGATTTCACTTTTACGTTTTACTGCTTGAACTGCCTGTTGATAAAATGTGGCTATCTTCCCAGTAAAATTGAAACAGATGATTCATTTCATTTAAATCATACTTAGCTAATATCAGGTGGTAAATAACTTCTGGCACGGATGAAACTTTTTCTCATTAAAAATGTATTTATGATATTTTTATCCACTGAGCTGGTGGTGTGCATATGGCTCTATGAAATGATAAAGGGAGAAAAAAGGCCTTCTATGATGGTGAATAAAAGGAAAAGAAATACATGCTTTTCTCTTGATTCAGAGAATTTAAATAAATTTCTTGCAAAATTTTGTTTTGTTGTGTGTATTGCTTTGTATATACAGTTGTGCTCATAAGTTTACATACCATGGCAGAATTTATGATTTCCTGGCCATTTTTCAGAGAATATGAATGATAACACAAAAACTTTTCTTTCACTCATGGTTAGTGTGTGGCTGAAGCCATTTATTAACAATCAACTGTGTTTACTCTTTTTAAATCATAATAACTGAAACTACCCAAATGACCCGCATCAAAAGTTTACATACCCTAGTGATTTTGGCCTGATAACATGCACACAGGTTGGCACAAAGGGGCTTGAATGGCTATTAAAGGTAATCATCCTCACCTGTGATCTGTTTGCTTGTAATTAGTGTGTGTGTATAAAAGGTCAATGAGTTCCTGGACTCCTGACAGACCCTTGCATCTTTCATCCAGTGCTGCACTGACATTTCTGGCTTCTGAGTCATGGGGAAAGCAAAAGAATTGTCAAAGGATCTGCAGGAAAAAGTAGTTGAACTGTATAAAACAGGAAAGGGATATAAAAAGATATCCAAGGAATTGAGAATGCCAATCAGCAGTGTTCAAACACTAATCAAGAAGTGGAAAATGAGGGGTTCTGTTGAAACCAAACCACGGTCAGGTAGACCAACTAAAATTTCAGCCACAACTGCCAGGAAAATTGTTCAGGATGCAAAGAAAAACCCACAAATAACTTCAGGTGAAATACAGGACTCTCTGAAAACAAGGGGTGTGGCTGTTTCAAGATAAGGAGGCACAATAAGGAGGCACTGGAAGAAAGATGGGCTGGACTTCTGGTGATGCGTCGTGTTGTGGCAGTACACAAGAGCAGCACTCCATATTTGAAGCATTTAAGAAAGAGAAAAAAGTGTGAATTGCTTTTGACAGCATCGGAGCTTTGAAACAATGAAAGGTAGAAGCTGGAGAAGGAACTATATAATCAACTTGGATAAGTATACTTTGATTTTATATTGGCACTAATAAAGCTGAACTATAGACTGTTAAAGAGGAAATTTAATATCAACTGGATTTGATCTTTTTTTGGTTGGAAATTGTGGTTTAAAAAGCTCTGAATAATAGAGAAGAAAAAAAGAAAAGGGAGTGAAGATTTAGCATAATAAAGAGTGCCATCTCAGTTAAACTGAACTTGTTATTTCTTTTTAAAAAAAACTGTGTTCCTTGAAATTGCATGGAAATTGATATAATAAAGCAAGAACTTTGAAAAATTGAAACATTGTAACAGAAAGAAGCAGGAAGATTCTGTCTTTGGATTAATTGCTGATTCTGACATGGATTTGGCACTGGATTAGCGGAGACTTAAAACTTGAGAGGAAGAAAAGTTGACTGTTGGAAATAAACTTTAGAGATAATATTTGGATTAAATTTGTGAATCAGAAAGTTGTAAAATGGTGATTTCTCTTCTGGCATTAAAAATGGAACTCAGAAAAACAAAAACACTACAAGAGCAAGGTGAATCGCTGGGTTTTGCTTTAAAATTTATTGAAAATGCGATTGCAGACTATGAACAAGAAGGACAAAAGGCAGAAGAGGAGGTGGAGTAAATCATAGAAG
>AZIM01002928.1:3045-14300 GCA_000516915.1 Ophiophagus hannah | reverse complement strand
TCAGTTTCCTGACCTCAATATCACTGAGCCACTCTGGGGAGATCTCAAACGTGCAGTTCATGCAAGACAGCCCAAGAATTTACAGGAACTGGAGGCTTTTTGCCAGGAAGAATGGGCAGCTTTACCACCTGACAAGATAAAGAGCCTTATCCACACATACTACAAAAGACTTCAAGCTGTCATTGATGTTAAAGGGGGCAATACACCGTATTAAGAACTGGGGTATGTAAACTTTTGATCAGAGCCATTTAGGTAGTTTATGTTGTCATTATGATTTAAAAAGAGTAAACACAATTGATTGATAATAAATGGCTTCAGCCATACACTAACCATGAGTGATTTTTTTTTCTGTTATCATTCATATTCTCTGAAAAATGGCCAAGAAATCAATTCTGCCAGGGTATGTAAACTTATGAGTACAACTGTATGTGTTTATGTGTATGTCTGTGTCTGTCTCTGTGTGTATGTATGTGTGTACACACACACACACACACACACACAGTATGTGTATATATATATATATATATGAGATTATATTATGATTCATCACACAGCCAGATGTTCAGACTGGTTTTGGCATTTTTGTCTACCTATTGAGTCTATCCCAAGAACCGGAGATAGGTAGATATGCATGTTTGATGGTTTTAGAGATATTGTTGCAGGATACAAGCTGTTCTGAATAAAGCTGCCTTTTGCAATTGACTGATGATGAATTTGTCAATGCCAATAGTGTTCAAGTGATGCTTCAGCAGTTTTAGTATTTCAGCCAAGGTGCCTTTTATTATTGGTGCTACCTTTGCTTTCTTTTGCCACTGTCATTCTGCTTTTATTTACAAACCTCTGTATTTTGTTACATTCTCCAGTTCTTTTTCTTCTATTCTGCTGTCTTCAGGTATTGCCACATTAGAATAGAAGAAAAAGAAATGAAATATGATATAATATGATATAATAATATAATGTTTTATAGTGTAGTATAATGTAATCTAATAATAATATAATATAATATTTATCATATTAGAGATTGTGGCTCAACCCTCACCCTTATCCTAAACTTTGGGAGAATACCAGATATTCAGTAACATTCTGAAAATCATCAGAATGGGAGTCATTCTTATCTTTGTGGTGGGGACTAATAGGAACTACAACAGAGAAGGTATACTTCCTGAATCTCACAAGGTGACACTGCTTGATCTGTAGGTCATGGAGCACACCCATTTTGCCCAATTGCAATAGATGTATCCACAATCGGAATAGGCAGTCTCTCATTCACTCATTGTGTAACAATTTCCCCTGAAACAGGTTATACCAACTATTCCGTATTATTTTAACGACTGGACAGTTTTCACCAAAAGCAATATGGGAAAAGACCTAGGTAGAAGTGTCTGTCTACAACTAATCACAAGACACTAGGCAGTTAGAAACCAGGCATAAAGAGTATCTTTCCCTTAAAATGTGTTGTATTATTGCCCTCCCCACACCCATCTTTCCAGCCACCAGATAGGCATTTTGTACCATTTTATTCCTTGACTTGTGTCATTTTTTTAAAGTTGTAATCTCTGCACTACACTGACAGGCCTGAAATTGGCTACAGGTTTGGGTTATTTATCAGTTCCAGTCAGATTCCAGTCTAACACGTTTATTGTTTCCCACCAAGTTCTTTTGGATTTGATGAAGCTCTGAATAGACTTGATAAACATGACAGGGAAAGTATTATTGATGAGAGACTGACTTGATGAGAAGAGCAAAATCTTTGCAGACTGATAACTATTGAGATCTTCTGTTTTGAAACAATAGGAACATTATTCAGCAGTCACTAGAATCTGGTGGTAACTCTTTATATACTGTAACTTATACAGTATATAAATCCTTGACCTCTACTTGATTTGTTACATGAATCAGTTTGTTTCTAGTAACTTCTGTTCTTACATGCCATAGCCATACAGATCTAAGGATTAAAAATTAGATTAGAAACTGCACATGAAATACACTGTCCATATATTTTAGCACCATGTCCTGTAATGTTCTAGAAACTTCAGTTTTTAAAGACTGTGTACTAAAAATATGCAGATAAGGAAAACAACAAACGTTTAAATCCTAGGAAGGGAAAGGAAGTATAACATGAGAGATATCAAGGCTTGACAATACAGACAATCCCCAATTTACAAGCTTATTTAGTGACCATTCAAAGTTACAATGGCACTGAAAAAAGTGATTTAAGACAATTTTTCACATGACAGTTTCAGCATCCCCAAGGTTATTGGGTGAAAATTCAGATGCTTCATATGGCAGTTGCAGTGTCCCGGAATCATGTGATAATATTTTGTGACCTTCTAACAAGTAAAGTCAATGGAGAAGCCAAATTCACTTAACAACTGTGGTTTACATTTGGTATATACAAAGTAAGAGTTGTTGTGAGTTGGAAAGTCATAGAGAAACAGATTAGATATACAGAAATACACATTGTGTGAAATTCATAAAGCAATGAAATGGTTGTTGGATAAATCTGTAAAGATTCAAGAAAAAAATCTAAAGTGATTCTGGTAATACTTTATAAATCACCCACTTAGGAAGACAGTATTTGAAAGTGCAAAGCTTTCTTGAAAAAGATTAAAACTTGATGAACCCATAATAGAAATGGAGAATTTCAAATGTCAATCTGCTGGAACTCTAATTCTGCTAAAAATGGATTGCCTAAGTTTCCTCGCTGTTATCTTCATCTTTTAGAAGTACAGATAGCATCAGGGGGATCTGATTACCTGGGATGAACTGGTGAAAGTGAAATTGTAGGAATTTTGAGGGAAAATGGCTATGTGATCTTCAATCTGTAAGAAGCGAGAGAGAGAATATCATCACACTCACTTCCTAGCCTTCCGGAAAGAGCTCAGATATAGGGTTTTACAGCTCAAGATCTTTGGAGAAAAAAGTTCAAAAGACAAATTCAGAAAGCTGAAATAATGAGAGCATTTTTACAAAATATTCCTGTCAGGAAGTCAGTGTGGCTGCACAGGAGCTCTCTCTAATGTTGAAAGTTAAAAATGACAAGTATTAGAAATGGATAACTAATGATGGATGTAATAGAATAGTACATCTAGAAAATAATTGTGACTTTCCAAGAGTTAGATGCTATCTCTTTAAATTACTTTTTGCAACAGATGACAGAGCAACAATGCCTTCTCATCTTTTCAACTCTACTTTCCTTCCTTCCTTCTTTCCTTCCTCCCTCTCACCCTCTTTTCCTGTCAATTCTAATAGACTCATGTGGGTTTGGATTTGCTTTGAAGCAGATAAAGAAGTGAAAAAAATGTCTGTTATTGAGACATTTAAAAAATAGTGATTGCCTTTGTTGCTGAAACTTTAGTGGATTTAAAACTCCAGAGTATGATCTGGCCATTCAAAAACATACAAGAAAAAGTAAGGTAACACATTGATCCAAGGCCTTCATAAAAAAATATAGTAGAAAATCAGAAAAGATGAATGTTCATAAATACTGATATATACTACAGTAAGTTATTTATAATCTCCTGACTCTACAGTTAATAATCTCTAAAACATATTTTATAATTCTGTGGCAGACATCACATGACTGGCCATTGACACTTAACACCATTGTCCTCATGAGGGCAAAAAGTAAATAAAAGGGGAGACTGACAGACTTTTCTAACCTAGACTTGGCAGTAAATCTTTGAATTTCAGAAAATAAATTGTTTAATTTAGCTTTTTGATTTGTCAGAAGACCCACTGACACATCTTACCTAGATTACAATTTTGATTGTTGTGTGCCACCCAAAGTTACTTCTGGTAAGATGAGTGGCTATATAAATAGACACTCATTGTTTATATTTTATTGTTTATTTTACAAATGAACTTTTACTACAGACAAAAAATGAAGCCATGCACAAAAGCCGACTGATGTTGCGAGAGCTAAGGTTGTTTTTGGTTTTTTTACCTTCAGAAGTTTAAACTTGTGGCTTCCTCCTCCTATCCTTTTGAGCAAATGGATAAGCATGATGTCTAAGAACTCTGAAGCCAAGTAATGTTTGAATCTATAATAGTGGTCTCTGACCAGGGACCTGCTGGTTCCTACCTCAACCTTTACAATTTATGCATGGTAAAATGGTAAAATGTAACTCCTCTTTGCTAAACATTGATCAGAAAATGCAATGAGATAGACAACAAAAATAATCGTTTCAAATAAAAATTCAAATAAAAAATTAAGAAGAAAAATTCACCGAAAGTTTGTTTCCTCATTTGAAATGATCTGTACTTTCATTCAAGTCTACACATTCTCATTTACTGATTTACTGACTTCAGAGGGGGGGGAAGGTAAAAAAGATACCATTGTATTTATTTATTTTATTCATTTTTACCTTGCCTTTATTATTTTTAAAAATAACTCAAGGCAATAAACATACCTAATATTTCTTCCTCTTCTTATTTTTCCCACAACAACAGGTGGTGACTGGCCAAAAATCACCAGTCACTTTTCATATCTAAGGGAAGACTAGAACTCATGATCTCCTAGGTTTTTGCCTGATGCTTAACCTAGAACAAATGGCTCTCAATATTAATATTGGAAGCAGCAAAAAGAGCACCTTAAAAAGGTTCAGAACCTATGATTTTCCTAGGGACTTTGTCTCCCAAGGGATATTTTAGAATTAAATCAGTATGAGGGATAATTATCCATTATTCAATTTACTGTCAACATGTAGGCAAGGCAAAACAAACTGGTCATCAATTTAAATCATTACAGGTAATCCCTGACTTACAGTAGTTTGTTTAGCAACTGTTCAACGTTACAGTGGCACTGAATAAAGTAACTTATAACCATTTTAACACTTGACTATTGCAGGATCCCCACAGTCAGGTGATCACAATTCAGATGCTTGGCAGCTAATTCATATTTATGACTGTTGCAGTGTCCTAGGGTCACGTAATCACCTTTTATGATCTTCTTACAAGCAAAGTCAATGAGGAAGCCAAATGCACTGAACAATTGTGGTACTGACTTAACAACTGCAGTGATTCATTTAACAACTGTGTAAGAAAGGTTGTAAAATGGGGCAAAAATTCATTTAACAAATGTCTCACTTAGCAACAGAAACTTGGGACTCAGTTATGGTCATAATTTGAGGACTAGCTGCATGTCACATCTATCCAACAAATGAATCTCTAAAGTCTCTTGTTTTAATTGTGTAAATCTGATTGCTTCCATTCTTAAACTCTTGCTGGTAAGTTAACTTGAAGAATAGTATTAGTGCTCATGCCATTGCAAAAGCTTTTATATATTTATCCATTTAGAACTGGATGACCTATGAATCTATAGCTATTGGATTTTTCACTAGTATTTGTTTAATTAGTCCCACATTACCAGTATTCAACTTTATACATTAGGAAACTCTAATTCCAAGCTGTTTTTTTAAAAGGGATATTACTTCTCAGCAATAAACCTGCTCCTGGTACCAAGATAGATAACTACAGTATAGAATTTGGATTCTGGCCAATGCAGTTTTTCAGCTTGACTTGACCCTTTTAAAAATTAAAAGCCAGTTGTTACAATTGGCTTAAGATATAATGTTATAGGAAGTAGTAGTAGTGTCCTATTGATCTCACAATTGCTCTTCCAAATTCCAATAGTGTATATAGCTTTACTGTTACATATCTCATTTTGTTTTCTTATGCAGTGAATATTAAGAATTACTGTTCTCTGTTTTCTGTACTACAACAAGAAACTGAAGGGAATATGAAGTAACCAGAGACTATAAGAAAGAACTGAAAATACAGAACTGTGGTGTAATAATATACCGCACTTATTTTAGGCATTATTTCATGTTCAGTTAATAATTTTGTGTGATCAATCCAACATACAATGAGGGATGGGTCTCTTCACTATTCCAATTACATTAAAAATTTAAATCAATAGGTACATTCACCTCAGGATTGTCTATAACTTCCAGCCTTTGTTTAATGTGAAAAATTCCACGAGATCCTACATTATCAGAGTTCTACCTCACAAAAAGCAATAATATGTAGAGATCGGATCTTCTTTGGAGATGTTGTGATGGCTCCCTCTGGTGCTGGCTTGGATGACAAGGAAATTGCTGGCTCCAGGGACCAGGGGGACATGAAAGGCTCTGTGGCAGAATCAGAATGGTCAAGGTGAAGCCATGCCAGGAACTTTGTGGGATCCAAGAGGAAGCAGCTGGAAGCTAGAAGCAGCTGAACAGTGCAAAAGAGAAATTGCTGCCCCTGCCTGATCCCAAGTTGTGCAGAGAGAGGTACAATGGAGGTTATCGATGTCACTTACAAGGAGGCAGCATTGCCCCTCCTAATGAGGCATGCCAGTCAGCACCTATTTTCCTTTATCCTTGGAACCTGGAGACCAGTTGGTAATCTATCCATCCCTGAATGTTCATGATTCATTGCCTTGAACTCATTGAGACTCTGTTGCAGTTGTTGTGCCTTGAACAAATTTAAGTCAAGTTGCTGTCATCATGCCTTGCATGCATTGAAATCAAGTTGCTTTCACTGTGCCTTGAACCCATCAAAACCAAGTTGACTTCCCCATGCCTGGAGTCTGGAGAGTCATGGTTGCTTTCAGTGGATGCTGTACCCTGCTCAGAATTCATTCCATGCTGGTGCTGCCCCTCTCCATGCCTTAGGTGCAGAAGAAACTGAGGCTTGCCTTATTCCATTGCTTTAACTATGTCTGTTCAGCATTTTTGGAGAGGTCACTTATAACTGACTCTAAGGACTGCACTATCTAAAGAGTATGACCTGGGCAATGATTATAGGATTGCTTGTGTGGAATAACCATGCTTAACCCTGACTGTGATGTGTATGTGTAGACTGGGACAGCACAGATGTGCTATAAGCATAGAGGTATCTCTCTCCTTATGTCACCAATACAAGTAGAAGAAAGAAAGAATTGCTCACAGTCTTCCACTTTCTAGCCTGGTGCCTTAACAGTAAACTAACCTTATTGATTTATAAATTTTTAATACAATAAAACATTCCTATATAATATTTAATAATTGTATATTAGAATATATTTAATTAAATGTTGAAAGGTATAGAAACACATGGAATAAGGACCTGAAGTATCAATTAGATACAAGTTAGGAAACATTTTTGCATCTATAGGTCAAATTTCCATAATTTAAATATATATAATTAATTGAAATTCATATTTCTTATCTACTGGACAATAATGCATATCTTTCAGTATGAACTGAGGAGTTCAGGCAGTTATTGTACTTGTGGTGATAAAAATGTGTCACTGCTCGTGTGTTACTTTCCTGTGCTCTAGTGGCTCCTTTTGAGACCGAAATTATTTCGCATATTGATTGTGCTCTGGAAGGTCAGTGGTTATTATAGATGCTCATGTTCTTTTCAATTATAGACTACAGTTTGAAACTTAGAGCAAGACAATGAAAATTGATATTTTCTGCTTCTGTAATTAAAATCAAAAACTACAAGGTTGGAAAGAAATCTAATTTTTGCCAGTCATTCAATGGTAAAAAGGACTTATCTCTTTTTCTGTACTAAAACAAGCATTTTTCTATAAAAACTCTTTTTGCAGAACTATTTAGAAAATTAGATCTCAAACACCAATGTATATGTATAATTTCCTATTTGTATTACATTTAAAGAGAAATCAATATTGGATTGTAAATGTGTAGCATGACATGAATGTAGATTTGTATAAGAAGAAATATGCTTCTGACGTTTTTCTATTTTCCTTGATGCTTTTATAAAAATTAAAACAATAGCACATGAATGTTTATATTAATTAGAGAATAAACGAACCGTATAAGGTCAACTAACACAGTCATAAATTGCCATGTAATATGGTAATCAGGCTTTTTTTCATCCTTGCTACTTGTATCTACAATATGTATGTTTTGGAATTGAAATTCCGGGGAACTAATTTTTTTGCATTGAGGAAGATCCTGTTTCCATATTCTGTAGATAATGATAAAGGTTGCCAGTTTTCTTTTAGAAGATAAAGTAAAGCTATCTTTTCTTTGAAATCACAAACAAGATCAATAATAAGAAAAAAGAGAAGGCATAGAGGAGAAAGTCCTTTGAGATAGGACCAGGAATTTTCAGCTGCTCAAACAAGCAACTTAGTTCTCTAGATCACCTGTTACATCCTCAAATTTTTCAAGGGGAGAAATTACATACAGTCCTCATTTAGTGACACAATTGGGACCAGCAACTTGGTCATTAAGTGAGACAGTTTCTGAGTGAAACTTAATTGTGTGTACAATATTATTTCAACTTTTATATGCTTTACAGACCTATGAAGGTCATAAATGCAAGAATTGGTTGCAAAGTTACTTTTTGATCAGTGTTGTAACTGTGAACAATCATGAAATAAGGACTACCTATATTGCTTTTCTTCTCAGGTAGAAAAAGCCCCCTGGCATGGACCTTTGAGTTTCAAACTTGTAACTTTATATGTATAATAATTTTCATGTCATTACATGTCATTACTCATAGACATTTACTATTTTAAAACAAACAAACCAGGAGCCATAAAATAAGTGAAATTTGTCAGAATTTGATACAACATACAAAGTCAAGGTAGCAATAATTGGTTCCCAGAGGTGTCTGNAATTGGTTCCCAGAGGTGTCTGGGAACACTTCTCCATTTGTTATAAACCCCAGAATCTTAAGTCTAGTTAATAACTTTAATGTATTTATCACAATCCTATAAACATATATGGAATGGATACACAATAGTCTGAATATGGTCTAATCTATTCAGATTTAGATGTCCTGTCCTTCATTTCTCTGGCAGAAAAACACCTACAAGTTAACTCTTTGAATAGAAAGTTCATTCTTTGGAGAACCTCAGTTTAGAGAAAGAAAAACAACCTATTGTTACAGGTTCATTCTGACCTATTCTGGTGTGTATGAATTCACTCATTTATAGAAGGGATTAGGAACCTGCAGTGGTCATCACTGAAAAAAATGGAAAGATCTTGTCCATTTTTCTCTTTTTAAATTGTAGTTTCTGTTGTCCTCCCATCTCTAAAATCATTTTTGATAAAAGCTGAAAAGTGAAGTGGAAATTAATAAAAATCAACCTTTCTTCCTGTAAGGGAGCCCCGTAAGCATAAATGTGCTCATGAATTATCTAAATTTAACCTTTTACTTCAGAAACTAAATTCAGCTAGATACCACACACATTAAAACAATTGCTGAAATTTGTCATTTGTTTAGTTGCATGCAGGGGTATAACTACCGGTTCAGTGATTTACGATTCTCTGGTTCTATGTCTGCTGCCCTTCAGAGCTACCGGTTCTACAGAGCTGGACAGAACCGGTAGAATCCCTGGTTATTCCCTGGTTGCATGTAATAAGAGACTGATTCATGGAATATTCGAAATAAAACTGATTTTGACTTTTTACTGAAACTAGAATAAAGGAATTGGTGTTTTATGGGTTTAATGATTAGAAAAAGTAAAATATGAGAATGAGTAGTTTCCAACCTTCTTTATAGGAGTTACACATAAATTTATCATTTGTGTTTCCTTAAAGAGTTTGGAGGCTACTTCTTTTTACATTTTGTTTTTCTTTCTTTTTTCTATTCTATTCATCACTTTCCTTTACTCTTTGCTTCTTTTCTGAAATCACTAAATGTATTATTTTCATTTCAGGTCCACAGATTATGGTACAACATATGAAAAGCTAAATGACAAGGTGGGACTAAAGACTGTGCTGAGTTATCTTTACGTCAGTCCTACTAATAAGAAAAAGGTAAGGAAGCTATTTCTCAACAAGTAACAAAGTGAAAAATAAAAAAGCTTCATTCACATATTTGACAGTTCCAAATCTAAATCAAGAACATAAAGTAAGTTGAAGATTATTTTAAAATATGTAGCTTTCTGTAGTTAGCATGCTGTTTCCTACAGTTAATATACCAATTGGTATCTAAATTTCAGTTCTTATGTCTGGGAATGAGTCCCGAAACCTCCATAGAATTTTCTTCATATAAACATGTAAACACACATCTTATACCAAAACAATTGGTATAAGATTGCATACAAATCTAGAAAGTAGAATGAATCTTCATCCAAGAGACCAATGGCTTCCATGAGTAATTTCCTTTTTCTAATGTGTTTAAAGAATCTTTTGTTATTTATCTTCATATTTCTGACAATATGATCCCCAGATTTCCTTTCTGCCTCCCTCACTATTACAGTTCTTTTAGAAGATTGTATGCTTCTTCTTGTTGTTTTAATTATGCCATGTCTTCCACTTTCTAAATGATACTTTCTCAACCCTAAAAACTTCATTCCTCATGCAATTTCCCAGCATAGTTCATTTATTCTAAATGCTCCACAGAATTCCTAAAATTAGCTTCATTATGCCAATATGCTGCTTAGTTTTAGGCTATGAAGTTAGTTTAGCAATTAATTCTGCACTTCTAATTCAAAATAACCTTATGAGCATATAATTAGATGTTAATGTAGTTATATATGTTTTAATAATGCTTGTCTTTTTAATAGTAACTTTATTAAGAATTACAATTAGAATAGTAAAAACTAATGCAAATTGAAAAAAAATAAAAAAAAATAGAAACAGTAGATGTAGAAAAAAAGGAAAAATTTAATGAGAAATAGAAAAGAAAAAATAAGAATTCAGTGAAGAAAATTGAAAGAAACAAAGTAACTTCCAATCTTCATTGCATAAGTATAAACAATTTTAGTAACTTTTCATCTTTTCTTAAAATACAATAAATACAGTCTTCTTCTTGTCCAGAAGAGCCAGTCTGTTTGCTGGATTTTTATTCCAGTGCAGTTAGTTGTTGGTTCTGCTTTTTGTGGAGCCATTTTCAGTGTGCCATTTCTTTACTGGAAGTCAATAATACTCATTTTAACTGAAGGAGTTTTCAGTGAAATAAACAGAAGGGAAAATAATGTATGATATAATATTCCTCTGAACTATGACAAGCTTTACTCCTGCTAATAGCTTACATGTTAGTATAGTACTTTGTCATTTCATTGCCTCCTGGTTAATGGGATATAGACAACACTATATTAAGAGCCATGGTGGCACAGTGGTTAGAATGGAGTATTGCAGGCTAACTCTGTTCACATTGCCAGGAGTTTGATTCCTTTGATCCTGACTGGCTCAAGGTTGACTCAGTCTTCCATCCTTCTGAGGTTAGTAAACTGAGGACCAGATTGTCGGGGGAAATATGCTCACTCTCTAAACCATTCAGAGAGTGCTGTAAAGCACTGTGAA
>AZIM01002927.1:132170-149592 GCA_000516915.1 Ophiophagus hannah | reverse complement strand
ACTTGTGGACTTCAACTCCCAGAATTCTACCTCCAGTTATGTTAGCTCAGGAATTCTGGGAGTTAAAGTCCACAAGTCTTAAATTTGCGAAGTTTGAAGACCCTTGTCTTAAGCCCTACATCAAACTGACTTTCTAAGTTTCAGGCACAACATACAGAAACATTGGAATCAAAAGTTGCTCAGATCATATCAGAGTATCCCTGCGAAGGCAGGGATAATGGCCAGTAAAGATGTGGGAGTTGGAAACTTCACTAATTTCTGCCCATGTTTGTCCCCCAATACTGAGGTAACTCTTTTTCTTAACTTTTCAAAGGGATTTTCACTTGGAAACGTGTTCTAATTTTTCATGACCTGGGTCGCCCGCGTGTGTGTGTTCTGATTTAGTCACCATCCAACTCTGAGTAACACCAAAGCATCTGCCTCACCTTGGCTAAAAAGCAAAGGAAACCCTTCCCTTAAGCAGCAACCTAACTGTCTACAGCTCTTTTCTCCCCTCCCCCCCACAGTGTCATTCCATCTTCCTATTGGCCAGTTGCCACACGCGATTCCGCCGTCACTCAATCAACAGCCAATGAACGCAGGCCGCCTGTACCAAAATGCAAGTAGAATCAAAACGAAGAGTGGAGTGGGAGATAGAGTTGCTGCTTATTGGTTGCGAGGGTAATGCCAGCCGGGTTGGGATTGGCTACGTGAATGAGCCGCTCGACCGGGTGAGGAGATCGGAAACTAGGCGAGGGAAGCGTCTTAGTAGCGGGGAGCCGTTCGTGACTGGAAGGATCCCATTCGCTGCTTTGGGTGGGAGAGACCCTTCGTTAGAGTCGAGGCTTTGACGAGTTATCTTTCCCCTGCTTCGCCCCGGTAAGTAGGAGGAGATTGCAGAAAACATCCGGGAAGGACTCTTTGCTTGATCTCACCTTCTCCGGGGGATTTTGACATGTGAGCGTTACATCACCTGCGGAGCCTTTCTCACCGTGTTTAGGTGCACGTCGGGTAGGGTGCCTGATTGTCCATTACCGCTTTTAACCCGTGGGAATTTCAGGATAGTTGGGCTTAAAAGTCAGGGGGAGTCGGACCACAGTGAAGGCAAAACGGTGACATCCCCTTTTCTCATCGGAAGAGGAGAGACTTTGTTAGGCTACGGGTGGGATCTGATAGAGCTTTTTGGGACCGCCAAATTTGATTAAAAGTGTAAGCTGTCCCAAGCTTGCATCTCATTTTATGAAGTGCATAAAAGGAGCAAACTGTTGTATGATTTAAACTGAGATCTCTGGGGATGGGGAGGGAGACAGGTCAGTGATGCTTATGTGTTACCAGATTTCTGGGGTTTTTTTTGTGTCAGTGGTTAGGTCTGAAAGAGTTGGGAATGTGGGAAGAGTTGTTTTAATTTAACAGAATTATTTGAAAGAGTACTTAGCTTTTGACTTGCATCCTGCCTTTTGATTAAACTGAATGATCTATGTAATAAACAACAAAAATACAACATACAAAACAAACATTTAAGATGTATCATTTAAAGACCCGTGCTAACATTTTCAATATTGTTAAATGAAATATACTTTGGCTGTTTTGCAAAAGAAAAAAGAGTAGGGGCTAAAAAGCAACACACCCAGGAACATATTTCGTAGTTCTATCCCCATATATTATCTATTAGGCACAGTGCTTACAGACTATGACATTTTGGGAATTTATGAAAATATTTTAACTTAAAAAAATAGAATGTACAAAATTACTGGTAAACTTAAAATGTGTATATCCTAAAAGTAAGATGGAAAGCCAATTTGGGGTAGTTGTTAAGGCATCTGGGTAGAAACCAGGAGACCATGAGTTCTATTTCCACCTTAGGTGTAAAGTCAGCTGGGTAGATTTAAGGACAGTCATTCTCTCTTAGCCCTAGGAAGGAAGGAATGACACCTTCAAAACCATTTTTGACATTGTGCCAAGAAACATTGTGCAGGGACTTGTTCAGGCAGTCACCAGGAGTTGATTGGAAGGCAAAATGAACCAACCAATCAATATTAAATAATAAATAATTCATCATGGTATTGTTACTTTATTAAATATGAAATTTAATACTTTCTGCTTTAATTGTACAGTAATTGGTTTAGAAAATTCTAGTAATAATAGTTTGAAGGTAAAAATACTAAAAATAGCTTACCTGTTTTTTTTAAATAGTCACAGAAATTTGATATTCAATTATAAAAAGGTTAAAAATAATTAATTTGAATTGAATAACTGCCAAAATACTGTCATTGTTAGAAGTCTGGGGTATTTTATTAAGGAAGTGCCTCTGTTTGGTTTAAATCTTGGGATAATCTTTTTTTTTTTTCAGTTTGGAGACAAATTGATTTATCTTGATTTTAATGCCAAACAGGAAAAGAAATCAATCTTGGGTGATTTTATTTTTAAATTAGTTTTTCCCCTTATAGGTTACAAAAAGAATGGAAGATATCTCTGGTATAGATTCTTTGGCTACAAGGCTAAAAAATACAATGATTCAGTACTATAACATTGAGGATGATGAATGGAGAGTTGCTAGGAAAACAGTAAGTTATTGAGCAGGTTTTCTTACTTTAATAAGACATCAGTGTAAACATTTATATTATATTAAATTGTGTTGATGATCATATTTGCTGTGCTAGTTTTAGAAAAATAGAACACAATATGATGATTCTTAGTTTCCAAAAAAGTAGAAATGACCAACCAAATCTTTGGAGAAGATGTGTTGCTACTATCTGATAGTGATAAATTATAGATTATATTGCTTTTATGTAAGTGCTATTAACTTTCTCTGTCGACAGTAGTGTTAAATGTATAAAATGTACTTAGTTTTTAAGTTGGATCAGTTTAAATATATTATTTCACATTTAAGTAATGTCTATAAATATAACAATTTAGGGGTGGTACATGGGTATCAATGAATGAAGATGGATGTGCAAAATAGTAATTATTGTATATATTCTCTGTTATTTTTTAAAATAATGTTTCTGTATCCAGGAAGTTTTTAATGTATATGAAAAGTTCCTTCTAATAAGGTCCCTGTAGTCTGAAATACACTTTTTAAAACATCTTAATTATATTCCACATTCTTAGATATGAGTTACTGAATGTTTTAATAACATCAATAGTGTGATCCTTCTTTTTTTTCTGCAGAAAGATATTACAGTTTGGCGTAAGCCATCAGAAGAATTCAGTGGGTACCTGTAAGTTGAACTTTTAATTAAAATATTTGTACAAGATTAAACTACATGTGCATGTNTGTCTTAATCAAAATAAATAATAAGATCTGCAATATTAGAGTAAAAGTAAAAATTGGGCACCTACAAGTACATTATTATCAGAATTATGATGTTTACCATATCACAAAACTGTCTTAGGAAGATGAGAATTACACTGAAATAGTCCGGGGTGACAGAATCTTGCAAATCAGCATGTGTTTTTTTTTCCCTTCCCTCTTATACTCCAGAGATTCAGGAAGCTGACCCAGTGTTTTTCTAAGATTTTTCTGTCTCCTTGGACTTAACACATGCTTTCTCATTGTCTGGCTTTTGGATGTGTTCTCTAAGATTATCTCCATAGCTCTTTACAATTATTTACTTGTATATCGTAACTACAACATTGGATCCTAATCTCAAATGCCTCAATTAGCCATGTTTGAAGCATGTAAACTATATATTTTTGTTCAAGTGAAGGGTAAATACACCTTCAGATCAGAGGTGGTATTAGCCAGTTCTGATAGGTTCTGGAGAACCAGTAGCTGAAATTTTGAGTAGTTCGGAGAACTGGTAAACACCACCTCTGACTGGCCTTGCCCCCATCTATTCTCTGCCTGGGTCTTCTTTTGTTGCCCTGCACAGAAGAACAGAGTTGGAAATCAGGTTAGTGGGGTGGGGAGGGAATGGGGATTTTGCAGTATCCTTCTCCTGAAGTGGGGTGGTAATAGGGATTTTACAATATCCTTCCCCTGCCACGCCCACCAAGCCACCCAGTCCCACCAAGCCATGCCCACAGAACCGGTANNAAAAAAATTTGAATACCACCACTGCTTCCTATTGGTTTTGCTGGTAAGTGCAATATACTGAATTATATGACACAGTATTATAATCCAATCCTGAGGAACCAGTAGTTTTATAAGCATAACTTCACCCCTTCAAATGGAATTTGTGCATAAACACTTGGAAGAGTTAGACCAGGGGTGTCAAACTCGATTTCATTGAGGGCACATCAGGGTTGTGTTTGATCTTGGGAGGCCGGGGTGGGTGTGGCCAGGGTGGATGTGACTAACTCGATGTCACTCATGTCAGGGGCGCCTATGGTGGCTCGAGTGCTCTGCCAGTGAAAATGGGCTCCCAAGCTCAGTTTCGGCTGCGACAGCCTCCTGCAACACTCTGCCAGCAAAAATGGAGCTCAAGAGGACCCTATGCAGCCCTCCCAAGTTCTGTTTTCACTGGCAGAGGCACTGCAGGCCAGTCCTTCACTGTTTCCAGAGCACCCATGTGGGCCAGATCTAAGCACCCTGCAGCCAGATCCGGCCCCTGGGCCTTGAATTTGACATTCCTGAGTTAGACAATTACTACAGAGGTTTATTGGTTTTTCAACTACTTCTAAAGACTTCTACAAATATCCTAATTTTAAGCTTTAACAGTTTTAAACCCTCTTCTATTAAATCTGGTCTTTAGCTATAAAACAGAAGGTATTGTGGAAGATGTTACCAATAGAATAATAGATCACATACGTCCTGGACCTTATCGGATCAGCTGGGATAGCCTGATGACATCAATGGATATTGTTGAAAAGTATGAAGAGGTAATGCATGGGCCATATTTCATGCACTTAGCACATTTGGGGTTTTCATTTATAGACCATAGCTATCAGGGTTCTGATTAGCAAATGTAAGATGAATTATGTTTCAGTCAGTAAGAAATTACTTTGTGTATATGCTATAAGTGACATTCTTATTTATTCCTGAGTTGGGAACCTCAGTAGAGCTAGCTAACACATCTGAAATCTGCCCACCCAATAAAGTACTTTATTGAAGCAAATCTGAAGAAATGAAGGAGGCACAATATGTAATTGTTTTAAAGGTCATAGTTGTAGAACACTAATTTAGATCTCTACCAATAAAAGGGCAAGTATAGCCTTTTCTCCCAAACTGTTTTCTCCTGTACAGCACTTAATGCTGGCTGAATATAATTTTCATGATCCTGAAAAGATTTTCTTGGCCTTAGAACAATATTAATACAGGTATTTTTGCTTAGTGACAATAATTGGGAGCAGAATTCCCATCATTAAGTGATCCAGTCATAAAGTGCAATGTCACATGATAGTACCAATTAGTGATGGCGGTCCCTAAGTTACCATTGATAAGCGACTCACCATAGGTTGTTAAGCAAGAACCTCACATGATCATGACTTCTGACTTCCTGCCGGCTTCCCCAGTGACTTGGCTTGTGGGAAGCTAGCAGGGCAGGTTGTGAAGGTTGCATGATTATGTGCAATAGTTGGAAATCTGGGCTGGTTGTCAAGCACCCAGATTGTGATCACATGACTGCTGGGGTGCTTCAACAGCCAGAACTTCAAGGACTGGTTCTAAGTACTTTTTGTTCAGCACTGTCATAAGTTCAAACAGTGATCATTAACCAAGGACCATCTGTATATGTGTAGCATTTTCAAAATCAGACTGCATACACATATGGTCTGGATTCAAGTATTATGCTGAACAAATGTTTGCTTAGCTATGGTTTGTTGAATAAATTGCAATTAGTTTTGTTTGTTCAGTACCCTAAGCCAGGAAATCCATTACCTGTCAATGTAGTAGATAAACCCTACCATTGTCTTTAGGACTTTTAATAAGGTTGCAAAAATTTGCTTAATAAAAATGAATCACTCATAAACTACCTTTCTATGATCATTTTGCAGAATTGCTGTGTAATGCGTTATACTACAGCTGGTCAAATATTGAATATCATTGCTCCAAGAGAGTTCATTGATTTCTCCTACACAACCAATTGTGAAGATGGACTGCTGTCATGTGGTAAATTCTCATTAATAATCTTTTATCTTCTAATCCAGCTTTGTAAGAGTAATCTAAAATTTGCTGAAGTCCCAACAATTTTGCTTTCGGTTGTTTACAACACCGAGCTTCTTATTTTAAAGAGTGATGTCTTGGGTTAGGATTTCTTAAAATGAACAGGATTAAACCCTTGTTCTAAGGTCAAGATCCATTTGCTTACAATTGAGTCTAGCCATGTCCCATATATATATGATTTCCTTCAGATTTACAGCAGAATCTGAAATGTGCAGTTGCTGTTACTACACAGCAGTTATGTGCTAACTTTTTAGAATGAATATTACTCGTGTGAAAAGAATTATCAATATTAAAAATACCTGGCCAATTAAACCTGTTTTCTTCTGTCTGAAAGATAAATTTAGTACATTTGTGACAAATGAAGTATAGAAATATGGAGAAAATCCTTGAGTAAATGGTTAATTTACTGGGAAAAAAAGCAGTCATTTTAAGGCAAGGCTTACAAAAACCAGGAAAGCTTGACATTTTTAAAAACTATTTTATTCTTGATTGTGTTAATCAACAGAAAATAAAATTGAAATACTTGCAGTATCATGAAATAATCAGCACAATGCTGTCAATAACTTTAGGCATGCATAAATGCTTCTTCACATGCCGATTTCCTTATTTTATATGGCTGAATATAAAGACTCTCCTGCTGAATAAAGTGATGGTTCAGGTCTGGGGTTTGGATAGTCCCTTTAAAATTTTGTTCTCATCTATACAAAATAATTTGGAACAGAAATTCTAAGCTTTGATATATAAAATAGTTGCATGTCTCCCTGAAATTATGTTTATGTGAGTGCACATGTGCCTAAGATAAATAATCTTTTCATGTCCCTTTATTTTATGCTTATTGTTTTGTATGCTTTTTATTATGTATTTTCCAAAATGTTGTTCATTCAGTTAAAAAAGCCATTTTAAAAATATGTTCCTCTAGATCCTCATATAATTGTTGTTGATGTTGTTTGTTAAAATAGGTATTAGCCTGGATTACGGTGAAGTAAGGCCAAGTTTTGTTCGAGGATATAACCACCCTTGTGGCTGGTTCTGCTTTCCACTTACGGACAATCCAAGACATAGTCTTTTAGTTGGCTTTATCCAGACGGACCTGCGCGGGATGCTCCCACAATCAGTAGTAGACACAGCTATGGCTGGTACACTGATCAATTTTTATTCTGATCTTAGGAAAGCTCTGAAGGCATAATTAGTGCAACTACAAATTCTCTGTATCATTCATGATCTTTTTCACATGAAAACCTGTGGTTTTCTATATTAGGTACAATAGTTTTAAGATCAATATATTTATTTTTAAATTAGACTCTCAGAGAATTCAGTTGAGATGATTGTTCCAAAGTAATATTCATGTTTATGTTAGAAAAAAAGCACATGTCCTAGTTTTAAGGCCTGACTTGTGTGAATTATTTTATTCTCTTGAACACAGAACTTTTTATAGTTGTGGAAAGAGTTTTATCAGGGTATTAATTTCAAGGATTTGATTTCCTAACATCATGTTAGGAAACCAAAAACCAGTGTATTTGTGTTGGGAATTCTTTCCCATTGCCTTCTATGAATCTCTACGGCAGAATGTCTGCTATTTTTGGAGTTTTAAACATAATTTAGGTTCCTTCTGTTCCAAGGCTCTCTCTCACTTCCTGGCTCAAAGCTATGGTCTTTTATTGGACTATATTCAGTTATAGTCCCCCTCAATGCACTGAATGTGATAGGAATGCAAATATACTGTTGCCGTTATTCCAAATACACGGAGACCTGTTTTTATGGACTTAAGAAGTCTGCAGTTTTACAAGTAAGATCTTAGGTTAAGTTCACTTACTTAGCGTTATCAAAACAATATATTGGTTCTGTGAAATGGCACACATTTCAGTACAGCAGAATTGGTACGTTTTGGAGTTCTTCTTGCCATCTTGGGAGTACTTCAACACAATATAGTTGCACATTTGTTTTGGAAATGCTATTGTTATGTATCAGAGATCATCTGGGTGCCAGATGTGTATGTCTACTTATACCGTAGTACAGTGAGAATAGAAATTGCATTCCCAATCATTGCCTTGAGGGGTGCTATAACTGAATTGTGATGTAAGCAATGAAACCTGGTACTGTCCTGCAAAAGCTGAATGACTTGAAGATTTTTGAGGATTTTTATCATCTTTCAAAATTGTTGCATGATTTACTTTCAAATTTTAGGTTTAAAAACATTCAGCATTTAAGATGCTTATTTGAAAGTTATACATGATTTCTATAATTTAAAGCCTGACATTTTAAATTACCTTCTTCTTTTAATATCATTTCAGTGGAAAGCTATATCGATGATAGGAATATGAAACACTATGTAGTCAAATTATACATTATAAGAAGACTGAGTATCCATATTACAAGTATCCATTTTTGTGGTACATGACTTTATAGTGGCAAGGGAGATAGCAATGTTTTCAATAAGAGAAAATAGGCTAACATACTTGGCTTGTTATGTTATTCTAACACCAGCTGAGGATGTAAATATGGGATACTAAAGAATGAGCTCATAGCTGAGAGACTAAAATTGCTATAAATGCTTTACCTCAGCTTCTACTTTTTCATTCATGGATAGAATAAAATATCCTGATCTTTAAAGGGCTTCCAAGTGATCCAGATTTAATTCATGTGTGATCACACATCAAACCAGTAAGGTTTCACCACAATGCTTATTCCAATTCAAAGAACAGAAGCATGGGTTTTAGGAAATGAACAATCCCATGTTTATTCCTCATGTATTCCCAGATCTCTGGAGCCATGATGATGGAGCAACATCACTCACAAAAAATAAGATTAAAGGATATGGTTCAGATAGCTATTTGTTTTTAGTGCAGATGTAAGAAGCTATAGTAGTGAAGAAGATCAAGTAATGCAGAATGTAATAGTTCAGTCATCTGGGTATAGCAGCCTTGGGGTTTAAATTCTGAATCTGTTTCTTCCACTGTTATGCAGGGATACACTTATTGCTACTTATTTCTTAGTCTTAAATACAGAGGACTCTTGTACCAGATATTGATAATTGATCTCTCTGAATCTAATTTATTTTTACTTTGGGCCTTGGCAGCTTTAATCCCTACACTATTAGTTGATGTCTGAAAATGACACTTCCAAGTAGAGATTTTATAAGCCATCTACTTCATAATGTACACTCTATACATTTGCTGTGACCAGAATTTGGAGAACATGTTTTTGTTAAAGAATTAAAACAGTATATTGTTAAATCTCTTATGCCATAATTTTTAACTTTTTGAAATTATCATGGCTTACTGCATAGTTTGGAAACTCCATAGGAGACTTTGGCCTAAAAGAGTATTTATTATGTGGTATATCTTTTCATTACATTAATTAATTCCATTTCCTAATTTTGCCTTGCAAGTATGAGAAAGAATATCAGTGATGCTACTGGCACAATCCAAAAGCTACTCATAATATTCACACCAACTCTAAATCACAGACTCCTTATTAAGAGCAGCTCAAAGCATTGCAATTTAGTCATCACACCTGTAGCACTTCTTATAGTGTTGGTTCACATATACAGCATTGGGAAAATTACATCAGCAGCATGCAATTGTGCTAGATTTTCTCACACAGCTGTGAATTTATGTAAAAGAATCTGCTTCTGCATTATTACAAACAGCTGGACATAAGGGCTATATTCACATATTGTGTGGAATAAATCAGAACATTGTCACATCCCCATGAACTTGCTTTAACTGTTATTTAAATAGACAATTCACCTGGCTTTTTTTGTTGTGTGATACCTGATTGGTATTTGTTTACCTGGCATAGAATATCTTTTTTTTTCAGGAAAGGGACATTATATATTTCATTATTTGATATCAAAACAAATGCCTAATAAATGGTATCTAGGCTCAGAAAGTGTTATAAATAGCATGCCAATATTAAAAATAATAACATTACCTGAAGTTAACCTAAATGAATTATGAATGATGGCAGAATTAACATTAAATGCATGCAGGCCATTGTGTCAGTGTAATATTCAAGCCAAAATGCAGAATCTTAGATTTGACTGGAAGATGCTTTTTAAAAAATGTGCATACTGTAGATCAGGGTCAAACTTGTGTCATCACGGCATCGTCACATGACATATTGGGACTTTTTTCCCCTTCACTAAACCAGGCAGGGGTGTGGCCAGCGTGTGACACATCTGGCCTGCAGGCTGCAAGTTTGACAGCCCTGCTGTAGAGCCTAGTATTTGCTCCAGTACCTCTATAATAGAAGTAAAATTGATTACAGATACCTAGTTTAATGCTGCTAGCAATCCTTTTTCTGTTTGTTGATAATAATAAGGTTTGTTTGTCTTAAATTTTCAACTGTTAGTTCTAGCTTAGGAGGTTGCAAAGAAACGGCTCAATCCTCAATAGAATCTCTGTAGATTCTGATAGGAAATTATAGCAAAATATTTTCTTTTCTGATTCCTTTAATAAAACAATGATGCAATTCCATATTCTTCTTCCTAGGAACTAGACAGTTAGAACCATTGAACTTAGTGAGGCTCAGAAAATATGCATTGTATTATAGCTACAGGACTTGAGCAAACTTGCATTGGACTTTTCTTTTTAAAGGACTGAATACATAGTTGACACTGTATATGTTCATATATATTTTATATACTTTTTTACTAATCTTAGACCTAAGAATTTGGTTTTAAGATGCTTCTATTTTATGAGGAAGGGAGGAGAATCCAGATGTTTCAATTCTTGCATGCTTTTCCACTACTTTTGTTTTAGCCAAGGGAATCATGTGTTACCTGCAGAATCAAGCTTTTGATTGGTGGCATTAAAGAGCCATCAGTTGGAAAACATTCCATTACTGCACCCTTTCTTTGTTTTTCCCTTAAGGAGTAAAGCCACTTGTTATTGGCAGAAAAATAATGAGATGAATGTCAACAACCTGTTAACATTCCTGTGAGTTGATGGCTCTCCAGATTCATCTAGAAAAATCAATTATGATTCAGTATGATTTAAGAATGTGTCAAGACAACTGGATGGTATCCAGGCTTGATTCAACATTTTTTTCAGGAGTAAAATTATAAGTTTTAAAGAAATTAAACAGTGCTTTTTCATGCTTCCTCTTTTCTCTCCTTATGAAGCATTCAAATGACAGTCTGGCAGAATATAACCCTAACTGTTCTGTTATTGATCTGAATTTTTTGTCAGTTTAAATAGATGTTTGGAAATCACTTTGCAGGCTCAAGTGAGAATTCCATTTAAGGTAAAGAAAAAAAATAGATGTAAGAAGGATGTTTGTAGTTTAAGAACAAATGCAAATTGTGTTCTGTATAATAATAGAGATGATTTATATTTATGTATTAAAGTATTTAGATCAAAATCGTTTTGTGTGTTTCTTAAAACGGAACAAATAGATTGGTTTATCTTAAATATGAAGCCAGTGCTTTTAACTGCAAAGGAAGCCTATTTTAAGAGAGTTTATAATTTCAATCAAATTCTTATGGCTCAGCCAATCCATAGTAATGGACATTCGTCTCTTTGCCTTGCTTTGCTTGGGCAAAGATATTGGTTAAGTCACTTCCCATTGTAGCATCTTAAGTCTGAAGCCTCCATATATTATTAACTTATGTGCATTTTTGTTATATCATCATCCATGTTGCTAAGGTATGATGGCATAGAGTAGGTGGTCAATTCTGACAAACTGCTGTAAGTTCCAGCTAGGTCCCCTGTTCGTGTCAGAGGTACTGTTTAAGGCTGATGTCGCCAGCTAATCAGCTAATCCTTTCCAACTAGGTGATGGGAAAGGATACATTGTGACTCAACCATTGACTGAATAAACTGGTTCACCAGTGGAGATTCCTGTCAGGCAGGCTACTATATGATTGCTGTCATCATCCCATGTGCAAGACAGTTTCACACATGACAATGCGAGGATTTAATAGCATTACTATCATTTTCCTAAATCCCTGAAAACTGAAACCAGGCAGAAAAGAACAGCATTGAATTGGGATTGTTTGCTGTCACTGGAAAACCAAAGGAATATCCAGTGGGCTAAATTAATGGTGTAAAAATAAGTCTCTAATGCAAACACATTGTCTATCAAAATTGCCTCTGACTCTATCTTGAAGGTTCCCTGTAGAACTCTGAAGACACAGATAAAGCAGGCTAGAAAAGTCAGCACTTTCCTAAGCGCTTTCCTATGTACCACAAATCTGTTAGTGACCTACATTTCACTGTGAATCCCTGGAGACCTAACCCAAATGGATTTTCCCTCAGGTCTGGAAACGTCTTCATCTTCCTAATCATACCAATATGCTAAGAATCCATTTGTCCATTTCACTTTGTGAGTAAATGGAGACTTAACATTACGTGGAGTTGCCCTCCAATGGGTTAGGCAAAATTGGTATGATTAGGAGGGAGGAAACTTTTCAAGTCTGACCTATGTATAATTCCAAATAAAATCATGGGAAAATGCAAATTGCGGATGGGTGGGAACCCAGTTACGGTTAGGATTAACTCTCTTTGAATTCAGACTGAGATAGAAACATCACGAATGGATACATAGCCCTTCAGTAAGCTTTTAGGAAGGAACTGACTTTTTGAGTCTGACCTATGTATGTTTCCTAGTGAAATACATGGAAAATCTGAATGAGCGGACAAACCTAGAGTTAGGTCTCCTTGAGTTTAGAATGAGAATGTGAACTTGCAGTGAAAAATGGATGTCGTCAACGGATTCGTATCCCATTGTTAAGCTTAGAAGGGTACAACCCTTTAAACTCCGCCATCTCTATGTTTCTTGGTAAAATACATGGGAAAAACAAATAGGAGAAAAAACCCACTTAGAGTTAGGGTTATGTCCCCTTGAACTCGCAGTGAAAAATAGATGTAGCCAATTGATCTATAGCCCATTGGTAAGCTTAGGAGGGCACAAACTTTCGACTTCTGGCCTATATATGATTCCTGGTAAAATACATGGGAAAAATCCATAGAGGAAAAAAACCATATAGACTTAGGGTTCCGTCTCCTTGAATCCTGTATTTTTCCAGGAAACAGATAGGCCAGAGGTGAAAGATTCGCGCCCTCCTAAACTTTACAGTGGGCTACAGTTCCGTTGGCGACATGCATTCACTTTGAGTTCAAGGGGACTTNNNNCATGCATTCACTTTGAGTTCAAGGGGACTTAACCCTAACCCTAAGTGGGTTGTTTCTCCTATGGGTTTTTCCCATGTATTTTACCAGGAAACAGAAAGGGTACAATCACAAAGTTTGCACCCTCTTACACTTAACAATGGGCTACAAATCTGTTGGTGACATCCATTTTTCACTGCGAGTTCAAGGGGACCTAACCCTAACCTTAAGTGGGTTGTTTCCCCTATGAGTTTTTCCCATGTATTTTACCAGGAAAGATAGATACGGCAGAGTTGAAAAGTTAGCGCCTTCCTATGCTTACCAAAGAGTTATGGATCCTTTGGTGACACCCATTTTTCAGGGCAAATTCAGTGCCTTATGTTTCCTGTTAAAAAGATGGTACACACACACACACACACACACACACAATTTAGACGTTAATGGCTGTCTGTTGCGTAATTTTGAGGGGACTGTATATTTACACTGTTACACAAGCTATAATGCTACTTTACATTGTAGCCAATTGTCGTTTCTTCAGTGTTGTCAGATGAAAAGATATACTTCAATATTTACAAATATTGTGAGGGGGCGTACTCTCTTCTCTGATATACTGTATGTTTCCTAGAGTTTAGGGTTTTGTTAGGTCTCCTACTCACGATGAAAAATGGATGTCACCAATGTATTCGTAGCCCATTATTAAGCTTAGAAGGGTGCAAACTTTTTAATTGTGCCTATCTTTGTTTCCTGGTAAAATGCATCGGAAAATCCCAATGGGGAGGTATAACCCACTCAGTTTTATGGTTAGGTCCCTTTGAATTCAGACTGGATATGGACATCAAGAATGCATTTATAACCCTTTGATAAGCTTAGAAGGGCACTGACTTTTCAAGTCTGCCCTATTTATGTTTCCTGATTAAAAAAAGATGGAAAATCCCATAGGGCAAAAAAACCACTTAGGGTTAGGATTAGTCTCCTTGAATTTGCATTGAGAAATGGACATCGCCAATGGATTTTTATCCTTTCGGTAAGCAAAGAAGGGTGCTGACTTTTCTTGTGTGCGCTCTCTGTTTCCTGGTAAAATACATTGGAAAATCCCATTTGGGGAAAACAAACTTACAGTTCGTATTAGGGTTCCTTAAATTAGGATGGCAAAATGGACATTGCCAAAATTACTCTTACACAAACCAGGAGCATTTCCATCCAGAGCTCAGAAACACTGACATCTAAAGAAAGAGCATTAAAACAGAAGCATGGGACTCCTCAGCCATGGGAAGAAACAGCTGGACATGCCAAGCTATTTAATAGTAACCTTCTAAAGGAAATTTGATCTATTCAAGACCAGCTGTGCTTGGGCACTGACAGTGTTAAGGAGCAAATTATGTTCAGTCACATCATTGAAGCAATGCTGATCTGTGAAGACTTCCATAGCTGCCAATACCTTTTTTTATTTTCTTGATTTATCTTCAGACTCACTCTCTCTTCCTGAAAAACATGAGTCTACTCTTGATTGTAAACTGCTACTACATCTCATAACATTGGCAGATACAAGTCTGTGTCACTGGTGTCTGGGGCAGGGGGAAATCTACTCAGCATTGTAAATTCTGACCATTGGTGAGAGCAGACTCCATGAAGAAAATCTATCACAGTTTGTTGCTGTGTACAGTGGTATATTGCTTTGCTAACCAGTGCTCCACTATGTCTTCTATGAATTCAGGAGATTTTCCTAGATCCTCTGCTGGTTCTGGTGTGATGAGGTAGGTTTTATCTGCTGCTTCCTGTATTGCTTTCTAGAGCAGGGCTGTCAAACTCATGGCCCACCAGCCAGATGCATCACGCACTGGCCACACCCACGTCCGGTTTAGCAAAGGGGAAAAAAGTCCTGATACATCACGTGAGGACGCCATGACGACACGAGTTTGACACCCCTATTCTAGAGGATGTAGTGATTAGCCCATCCAGGTGCCACTAAGTCCCCTATTGATCTCCTTAGTGATGTAATATTTAGAGGCAAAACAAGGAAAAAAAGTGACAATACACTCTCACTCAATGGTCCAGTCTTCTTGTATCTGCCACTCTTTTGCAGTCCTAATCCCTCCCTCCCTTTCTCTCTCTCTCCCTTCCTTCTTTCCTTCCATTTTCAGCTATAAATTCTGGTGCAAAAACAGTGCTGCTGTTCCTGAGAAGTCAAAAGGAAAGTTTCAAGCCCCTTACAACAAGGGATTATTAAAAAAAATCAATAATCTCACAGATTTATATAAGGAATTTTAATGCAGGAATGGGGGGAGGGGTACAGCACCATATCTTGGAAACAGTTATAGAAAGTTTCAGCCCTCTTAACATTACATTCATTAAGGTGGAGTCTCTGGAAGTTATGAATCTCTTTTTCCTAGGCTTTTTCCATCCTGGACTGAACTGCCAGTAGATGAGTCACTAAGTTTCCTTTGATTATGTCTACATATCCTCTTATTTCTTTTGCAGTATCCTCACAATATACCACTAGTGGTTTCCTCAGAAGAGACAGAAAATACATTATTTTTGTCTTTGTCTCTTTAGTAGAACAATAATTAAGACAATCTTGTCAGTTCCATCAATCTGATGACCAATAATTTGACGGCATTTGATAGATACACTTTTGGTAAAAAGCCCTATAACTTGCTGAATCATATAAATATGTTTGGAAACAGGTGTGAGCACCCATCATAATCCCAATCTGGAAAAGCCTTCTCTAGTTATTGAACAGAACTTCCATAACTAGATCTAGAACATTGATGTAGCTGGACCAAAGCTGCAAAGAATGTCATTGATAAATGAAAAAAAAATGAATTTCTTGTTTTACAAGACATATGCAATCAGAACATGGAATATGAGAAACATAAGGAAGGAAAAGAATATATATTTATTGGATTTAATGGGTAACCAGTAAATATCAATGTTATATCAATGTATGCACCTACTAGAGATGCAATGGGAAAAAATTATGGTATGGAATTTTATGGTAAATTGCAAGAAATACTAGATCAAGAAATGACATGCTACTGCTAATAAGTGCTTGAAATGCTGGGAGAAATGGTGGGATTTGGAATTATATAAGATAAGGATTAGACATATTTAATAATGCAGAAGTAGATCAATTCTAAGAATATGACTCTTCAGCAGCTCCTTCAAGCAACATGAATGGATGTCTATAAACGGATGTCACCAGATGAACAGTATCAGAATGAAATGAAACTGGCAAATAATAGGAAATTTTAAAAAAAATTAAAAATTAAAAATCAGTCAGCCAAGATACTTTTAGTGAGAATAGTGGGAATATGAATAGATCATAATGTATGTGTTAAAGGTAACAAAATTCAATTACAGAGTGTTAAAGAAATATGAAGCCTTTCACAATTAGTAGCTGCCATGGGATGGTCCAATATTGAGTAAAAAAAAACACACCAGACCAAAATACTAAATGAAACGAAAGACCAAGAGAGAATGTAAACCTAGAGAGACCATAGCATTCCAGGATATGAAAGAAATACTCTCTCTCCACAGTTAAATATGGAGGAGGAAAAGGAATAAGGGCCAAGACAGATCCACCCCACTTGTAGAAGCTCGGAGTGAACAATCTCCCCAGATCCATGGGTGGAAATTATGAGGGAAAAACTTAGGCAGCAGAAGGAAGGAAGAAGACAATTACTCAGAAAGGAGGAGGAAAACATTCACCTATTTAAGAGAAGAAGTGGAGGGAGAGTTTGAAGGTAATTTGAAAAGTGACTGACCAAAGAGATCTGAAAGGAAAAAGCTGAGAGACCAGAAGAGAGGAATTTAGGGAGTTAATTGTCCTTTTGGAAGGAACACAAATTCCTCCAGTCACTCCCCCTCTCTTTCCTTACCATTTATTCAAAACAAGAGAGTAAAGTATTTAAGGATCTTAAATACAGATAGACGGATGAGTGTCTCCTCATGAGGTGGGGCTCGGGTGGTCAGTTGGGTCTGTTGCTTGCATACCTATCTCCCAGCTGCGTGGCAACGGCCCTGCCTGAACTGCTCAACTTCCTCTCGGGAGTGGTGGTGGTTTCCTAGGCTTTTGGTTCTGGGGGACTTTAACCTGCCCTCTCTGGGGGAAGGGCTGGGTTTAGGACGGGAGTTCATGGCCTCCATGGTGGCTATGGACCTGACCCAGATTATACAGGGTCCAACTCATGAGGGAGGACACACTCTGGACCTGGTTTTTATCTCG
>AZIM01002927.1:98125-110750 GCA_000516915.1 Ophiophagus hannah | reverse complement strand
AAGGAAGGAAGGAAGGAAGGAAGGTTTAGAAAACCATAAACTAGCTAGTCTGATACTGTTACTTTTGAATGTTCTAGAGAAGATCACAAATTAATTTGCAAAAAAACTTGAAAACAATGCAATATTAATTAGGAGTCAGCATGGATTTTCCAAGAATAACACTTGCACTGGCTACTTTATTTCATTTTGATTGGGATATATTCTTAGCAGAATGTGGGAATGTAGACGTAGTACATCTTGATTTCAGCAAAATGTTTGATAATTGATCCATAGCATGTGGGTTGAATGGCATTATTATTAAATAAATAGCTAGTTTAAAAATTGAACTCAAAGAGGGCTCATCAATGATTCTTTAGGAAACTGGATAGAAGTATTGAGTAGGGTGCATTCAGCGCTTTGTATCAATGTTTTTTATTAAATATACATGACACAAATTTGAGTGGGATAGGTAATGCCTTAAAAGGCAGAAGCAAGCTTCAAAATTATGTTTATGGGTATGAAAAATGATCTGAAAATAAAAATTGCAATTTAATTTGGTCTTTGTCCAAATATAAAAATAATAATGCAAAGTCTTCATCTAAGAAAGCAATCACATGCACAGAGGTGGCGGATGCTTGATTTTGTATTAATATTTACAAAAAATATATTGGAATAGTAAATTATATTTTAAGGGAATTTAAATTAAAAAATCTATGTTTATGTTGTCAGCTGAAAATCTGCAAGGTGCCGCCTATCATTTAATAAATAGGTAAAATACATTAATGGCTGTACACATATTTGCTAGCTATACACATATTTGTTGGTTTCCTGTATTTAGAGCTAAATTAATTTAAATGGCAATTTTTACTCTTGCAGTTTTCAGAATTTGACATTACTTCCTTTCTTTTCTTTGCCATATGCATATGTACATACATACATATGATAAGAGAAAAAGTAGATGTGTATATGTGTATGTAAAATAAAGACAGAACATTGACAAAACATGAGGCCAGGAAAACCTTCCAGAAAAAAAGAAAAAATATTTCAGCTTAGAACTTCTTGAAAAGGCCCTTTTCTTGCTTGGTAATCAGCTGCAAGTTGATGGTTGTAGGTCTTGAAGAAGAATTTGAGAAGAGTTTTCTTCATGGAAAGGCTCATGAAAAAGAAGGTCACAAGATGCTTATTTACTGTATAACACTCATCTACTTAGACTTATATACACACCACTAGAATTCTTATACTACCTCTCCTGCTTAACTGAGCAATGTATCATGGCCTTCTTCTCCTCAGTTCATTCCAAAAATGATTACCAATGGCCATTTTTAAAGGCAGAAGCAAGGTGTAGAAGAAGCAAGAAAGTTTTTAGAAAGCAAAACATTGGTATGTGTGTACTTTATGTTTTCAAAGCATGGTGATAGGATTTAAATTCAATTTCATATCAACATCATCTAATAATGGCTCTCCACTCAGCTCATATTCTCCATCTTGGGACTTTTTTTACACACTAGGTAATCTAATTTGAATTTTCATGTCTCTTTCTTATATCCATTTTGGAGTAGTGATGCGGAGGGGAGGGGAAATATTTTGCTTTATGAAGAGTTCTTAAGAAGCAGAAGTGATGTGCCCTGGATTGCAACCTAGATTTAAATCCAAATTCATTCATGTATCTCAGTGCAGGGAGAATCATTGTCTCAAATGCAACTATAAGCTACCATAAAGATAAAGGAAAATAATGCTCCAAGACTCATAATTTAACAAATTGAAACTAATGCATAATTTAAAACCTGATTTTTTGCTTTTGAATAATTGTTGGACCTTCAACCTTGTTTACTAATTTTTGTCTCGTTCCGTTTAATATGATTTAGTTCTTGTTGACATAGTAAATAAATGCTGATTATAGAAAATAATAAAATAACCACCTGTTCCATACTTATGTCTTCTAAACTTACAGGATATAGGTGATTATTCCTATGGACCACATGTCCACTTCTGAGCCATAAGCACACCCTCGTAGAATTTCTGGTGCTGCAAATGATAAAAACCTTGTCGGTAAAACAAGATAACAGCCATCAAATATATGGTCTAAACTCATGAAGAAAAAAAGCATAATTCTACAAATTCAACATGACAAAAATTATAAGTGTATTTAAATAAAATAGAACTTAAGAAGGCAAAAATGAAATATTTTTGTATGAAATGCAAGTAATTTTAGTACTAGTTAAAAGCTTTCAAATGTGCTTAGTTACTATAGCAAATATTTTTGAGAATGTTGGCTAGTTTGATTCTGAATAATATGGGCATAATTTTTTATTTAACAACCTATTTCTGATCTTCACATTCATATTCCTAAAATATTCAACATAGCTTAAGAGATTTTCTTTGTCAAGAAGCATGCTTAAACTTTTATCTGTATCTTTTTTGTGTTATGCTTTTAATGAATACTGCAATTATTTAAATATTATTGGGGGCGGGGAATGAGCTTCAGTCAGAAGACATATTTTCTCCCTGAAATCAATTGGTGAATGTTCTTTCTACATAGCTTCTCAAATTATTTAGACTTTTTTTGGATTCCTGAACATTCCAGCTGTGTATCAGAGGTTGTTTGTGGAGATGGCATACTCCATTTGTTTTCCAGCCTCCATACAGTAACTTCTGAGACATTTTAAAAGGAATTTTATCTCCCAGAGAAAGTGAGGTGGAGAAAAATCTATCTCAACATGATAAACAAGATCTGCCTCTGGAGAAGGTGATTCTAAACCTGCAAGTGTGCTTGAGAAAGTGTATGTCTTTTAGGAATGTCTGTGTTGTCAGATAGCCAGTGTGGAAAGACAGTCAAAGTCCTCCCACTATAGAGTCTTCCTGCTGAAATCAAAGATAAAAGGTTCAAAATCACAAATCAGAATAGGGTCTAGACAAAGATCAAAATGCAAAATAGAAAATGCCAATGTAATTGGGTGAACATTTCTCCTTGTCTGAAACTATAATTGGGTGAACATTGTTCCCAGTCTGAAACTTAAATCTCTTTGATCAACTAAGAAAAAAGGTCTCTGCCCCCAAAGAGATTACTATTTTTAATTGATAAATGCTAAATAAGCAGAACCCACAACGCAGCAGGATGCCTGACTGCAAAAGAGCCTGTTCTCAGCTAGCTAAATACATTTTCTTAGAATTCCTACAGGGTGCACTTTTGCATGTTTTCAAAGAAAAAAGTTAAAAATTCCCTATATAAGGGGCATTTGAGAAATATCTAACCATGGCTGCCTCCAACAGTTGTTTCTGTGAATTACTGTAGGTCCTTGCAATAAAGTTCACCTTTGATTCAAGCAACTGCTTGTGTTCTTTATGCCTGGAAACAAACCTGGTAAGATTTCTTTTTAATACCAAGAAACTATATTCACCTCATTTGTTATGTTCATACACATGTGAATTTTGGGCATGTGCTAGAATTTATGCAAAATACATAAAATGTGAGTTATACTGTGCAAATGGAATAAAGCACAACAATTATCCACACTACTGAAGTCTGATATAAAAATCTAAACATTGCATCTGAAATCCACTAAACTGAAGTCTGTGAAATAGATATTTTATTATATTACAAACTGTTACATTTAACCAGAAACTTCATGGTTCCATCTGGATGGTCTTCTCTCTAAGCAAAAATGCAGCTTTGGGATGAGCATACTATTGCTAACCATGTACGGTTATAGTTATTATATGACTTGAGCAGATAAATTATATTTTGAATAAGTGAATACAATATAGCTGTACATATTTTAATGTGAACTGGGATTTTTTTAGTGTGATAATTACTAAATTTAGAAAACACAGAAAGTTAAAACAACAGAATACAAATAAAAATAGATCTAAAATAAGATACGTTCTGAAACATACCGCAATATCCTGGAGTTCCACAGACTGTTTTCATGGTAACATGATCTGCAACTATCTTGGAAAGTCCAAAATCAGCTGTTATGCAGAAATTAGAAAATTATATTTCTTATGAAATAATTGCTGAATTAGACACAGCAAATCAATGTTCTAAATCAGGTAGGAAGTCTGTATAGATGGAAAATGTGACCTTCAGCTTAATGTGGCAAAGTAATGAAAACAGGTTATGTGATTGTTCTTTTTCTTCCTAATTGCATGTCTTTTAAACACACGTCATCATAACTGAATAATGTTCTATCTGTAAAACAGCATGCACTGAAATACAGCGGGAAAGCACAAAAACTATTACTGTATGAAAGATTACAAATTTAGAGGAGATGAGAATAACTATTTTCAAATTTCAGTGGATTACGGCTGCATGCAGAAGTCTGTGAATGAGACTTTGGCTCTGGAATGCTTCTGCATAATCGGGACCGAATGAAAATATGACAAAAGAAGAAATTAATCCTTTTCAGCATGAAAGAATAGAGCAAGTATTATAGAAACACTTTCTCCTAAATGCCATAAACCTAAAACTGAAGGATGTTTTAAAGTTTTATTGATCTGTGGGCATAGGTGTTCTCTTAGAGGGGAAGGTAAAATTGTGATCCAAACAAGGTCTTTTGTCAAGCTGCTTACATTTATCATCTTCCGCTGCCTAATTAGGAACAAGCACTGGTTGATTTAGGATAACAGTGGTTTTGTCCTTCATCAGACATAGTTATTTTTAACTTGCTTCATTCTTTGGGAATTGTACAAGACTGCAATATGAACAAAGTGTCTTTGTTTCTAACTCATGTATTGCCTCTACTCTGTCACTCACTCCTTTTTTATTCCAGAAATTTATTTTGTGCAACTTATCTGCCCTAGCAATAGTTTCTAGCTTAATTTATTGTGCACCCTAAATATGGTTATGGTTTCTGCCAATTCTAAGGTCCCCCAGTACCCTTTAGTACCAACTTCCTAAGGATGCTATTAAAAGATACCAATTATCAATTACCTATTTTTAAAGGTGCATCTGGAGCTGGAGTTGCATACAATAAATTTTCTGGTTTCAAATCCCGGTGAACAATTCCATTGGCATGTAAATACTAGAAGGAATAAGTAAAGGTATGCAATGTTATTTCATACAATTAATACATTTTCATAATACTGTGTATGATTATGTATATGGATTTGACTTCTAGAGAAGAGTGGAATATAAATCTAAGAAATAAAATAAATATGCAGACCACAATTTCATGCACTGAAAATAGAAAAATGTACAATTTGTAATGTCAAAAACAACTTGCACTTCATGTAGAAAATGAAAATAAAAGAGGAAATCTACCAATCATTATTAACCACAGTGGTTTATAGTCCAATTGAGTATCAAGATCAAACTGCAAATAAATACCGTTTGTGGCCTTCCCAAAGGGCCTGAGAAAACAGTGGATTAAACTGGTTACTGATTGATCCATTTTTGTGTGGACAAGGCTGAATCTTTATTACATGAAGCTTGGTTTATTCTGCTGCAAGTGACCCAGTCTCTCAGGGGAGGTGAATATCAAAAACAGTCTAAGTTACAGCCAAAAATTCAATAGTCCAGGGATCAACTTAAAATATTTTCAGTGAAGAGATAAGCTGAGCAACTAGGATGTAACAGGACAATATGTAGAGTGAGAGCAGACATATAGTGCATTGTTTCACTTAAATGACAATTTTTCTATTCAAGCCTCCAGCATTTCCACATCATGCCATCTGCCATTATTCAAGAGTTAATTAGTCTGTCATCAGTTTCTGAATCTTCAGCTGCTTGTATTCTCAGGAGATCAAAAAAAAATTCAGCCTCTTAATTAGATGATTCCTACTGCATTGATAAACTTGTTTTCTCTTCCCTCCCAGGGAACTTTAGTTCAGGGGTGTCCAATCTTGGCATCTTTAAGACTTACAACTCCTAGAAATCCCCAGCCAGCCATTCTGCTCTAGTTCTTCCCTCATAACAATTGAGTTAACAGACTTTTCGGAAACAGCTTCATTCAAGGCTTGCTTGTTTTCTTGTAGACATTTCATTACCCAAACTAGGTAATGTCATCAGTGCTAGCTTCATTCTTTGATGAGGACTCTCCTAGAGTTCAGCCAACTGCTTCTGACAGAATTCAGTTAGATCCTGGGGGACTATGGATGAAAGATGTTTCCAAGACTCCCCACAGGGGAATGAAGTCTTTCCTATTCCTTTGGTGACTTCATGCAACTTTCTTTTCTCACCAAACTTTTTCATTCTTCACTTTCCTTCTTTCCACTAGTTCCTTGTCTCTTTTTCTGCTTTTTGTCTTCTCTCCTTTCCCTCTTAACTCTTCTTTTTTCTCTCTGTACACTAAGTCACTTCTATTCCATCCTCTATCTTTTCTGTCTCTTTCCTCCTCTAGTTTGGTGCTTCTTTGCTCTACCTCGATCTACATTGCCTCTGTTCCAGGAGTTGTCTCACTGTTCTCTTTTCTATTAGTGACAGCCAAGACCTGACAGGCTGACAGGAGTGTATTGCCCACCTTTGATATGATTTTTTACTCCAGTGCCAATGTGACTAGACATCTGTTTTGGGTTGGGGTGACCAAGAAGAGAGCTGAAATTTCAGAATTTTAAAGTAGAACAAGAAAGAAGTGGGATGGCTAAAATGAATTATGATTTCCTGAAAATAAGTAGGAATGTGCCGGTCCACCCACTTCAAGCACTACTTCTATTCATATAGTCTTTTTGTTGTTGTTTATGTCTCTTTCAGTTCCTACTAAGTTTTTTCCACACTGGTTTCTTTTCCTGCTATTAAAAATGTTCCTCCTTTGCCCTCATTCTAAACCACAGCATAAAACTGTTTTTGATTTTGCACTTTTTCTTCTAATAGCAATAGCACTTAAGACTTATATACTGCTTCACAGGAAGGCCTGGAAGAACATTGTCCATGGAGTCGCAATGGGGCAGACACGACTTCGCAACTAACAACAACTAAGCGGTTTAGAGTCAGCATATTGCCTTCAACAACCTGAATCCTCATTTTACCCACCTCAGAAGGATGGAAGTCTGAGTCAACCTAATATCCAGTGGCCCCACGCCATGCCTTTCTCTTATCTATGGCTATTGTATAACCTCTACTTTTTGCCACTAACATGCATCTGCATTTCTTCTGGGCAAATGAATTCCTTTCATGAATCATGTCTGAGATGCCCAGAGGAAATTACTATCTGTCACTTCTTCAGCCCCACAGATACAAAGCTTTCCTTTTTCTTTTCCCTTCACAGGACACAATTTTAGATAATGCTTTCTGTGATTTATTCCACCTTTTCATTTAATGTTTCCTGGTACAACTTTATGGTTTCAGGTTCAGTTCTCAAGGATGAGAAATAACCATTTCTATTACTTGCTACTGTTTCCTTGTGTTGTATCTTTTCAACAGTGTAAAGCAGCACAACAGTACTTGCAATAAATAAATAATCTGGTGTTAAGAGGACATTGGAATCAACAAGTGAAATTTACACAACTTTTCAATAAAGGTACTCTACTAATATGGATGTAATTATCAGATCTACCCCTCTTTTAGCCACCCAGCATGGTTGAGAGCCAGGTGGCATATAAGGTTAATAAATTGCTATTATTTTGTTAACAAGGTAAAATTTAAAAAAATAAATTCATAAACCATCTTTTCCATTTTACAATGTAGCAAATGCATCAATCAAATGAAAGTGTTTTTAAAAAAGGATGAAGTGTAGTAAAACTGGATCAGTTTATTTTGCTACACTGAATATTTATATTCCACTCTTGCTCCCTATCAAAGCAGTATATTCTAAAAAAGTATTTATTGTCTTTATATCAAAATTTATTTTTAATAGGCTTACATAGGAGCATCTTTTAATTTTAAATCTGTAACCTCAGGCTTGTGAGATAGGTTAGGCTAATAAAATAACTGACCCACAGTCACCCAATGAACTCCATTATAAAATAGAGACTTAAATCTGAGTCATCCTACTGGGACCCAATACTTTTACCATTGTCTCATTTTTAGCCTGGGTAGTCCTCAACTTATGACCACAATTGGGACTGCAACTTCCATTATTTAGTCATTAAGTGAGTTGTACCAATTTCATGATCTTTTTTACTGCAGTTGTTAAGCAAATGCAGCTTTCCCCATTGACTTTACTTGTTGGAAGGTGGCTGGGACAGTTGCAAGTGGTGATCACGTGACCCCAGGATACTGCAACTGTTGTAAATATATGCCAGTTGCAAAGCACTTGATTTTGGATCACATGACCATGGGAATGCTGTGGCAGTCAAAAGTGCGAGGACTAGATGTAAATCATTTTTTTCAGTGCCATCATAACTTTGAATGATCGCTAAATGAATGATCAGAAGTCAAGGACTACTTGCATAAATGAGCAATTGCCAATACCAAAGAACAAAACTATAAAAGTATCAAGGAGGGCTCATAATTAATACAAACATTGCTTTAAGTCTTGTAAATGCAAACAGTGAAGGAATCCTACTTTTCCAACAGTACAAATCTGTCTCTATTTAAATATTATTTTAGTTATTATACTGTGAAGTAGCATCCATTAACAAAAGCATGATTTTAAATCTACAGTACATAAAGGGCTGCATTAGGGAATCCTTAAAAACGTAATGAATTATAGTAAAAGCAGCCTAGAGGCAGACTCTAGTCTTTGGGGAACCAAATAGTTTAAGATAAAAATTATATTTTAATGCTGATGACTTATTTTAATGGAGAAGAAAGTTAGTAAAATTCAGTAGCAAATTGAGTACTGCTAACTGTGAGAAATGATTCCATAGTAAATCATGTCAAGAGTTCACCATACAGTATATAGAGAATATGCTATAACTGAAATCAGACTGATTAAACACAATATGGTTTTTGAATCTGAATTACTTATGATTTTGTTATTTCAAGAATAAATAAAATCAGTCTAATTACCTTGTACAGGTAGTCCTCAATTTGTGACCATTTGTTTAGCAATCATTTAAAGTTATACAACATCGTTGAAAATTATGACTTACAAACAGTCCTCACACTTATAATTACTGTACTGCAGCGTCCCTGCAGTCACATGATCAAAATGCAGGCACTTGGTCACCAGCATGTATTTATAATGGTACAGCAACCAAAGTCATATGATCACTGTTTGTTACTTTCCTGGACAGCTTCCAACAAGCGAAGTCAATGGAAAAAACTGGATTCGCTCTATTGCTGGGCAATTCAGTTAACAATAATGGAGATTTGCTTACTGACCTCAGCAAAAAAGCTCATAAAATTGGATGTGGTTCATTTAACGATGGAATCTACAAGTTTGTAGATTCACTTAGCAATGTATTTGTAAGATTACTTGTAATCTTAGACAGAGAGAACAGAGACATACCTATATCTCACAGCAACAGAGAATTACTGCAATGTACTGTGCAGGTTAGACTAGAAGCATATTGACTGCCAGTTTGAACAGAATGTTACCTATGACTGAAATTACAATAATTAAATCCCCATTACAAAGAACACAGTTGAGAAACATATGGCCCTACAAATGTCATTGAATGAAATAGCCCAGCAACTTTCACTGCTGGCAATGCCAAATTAGGAGTAAGGCTATTACTGGTTTCTGACATAGGGTGTTAGAATCTCTGGTGTCTTTGGAAAGTGGCAAGCCCAATCAATAATCAAGAATAAAACTTATGTTGGAGCTATTCCATGGCAGGTTAAGGGGTTCCATGCATTTTAAATATTCATATAGGGTATTTGTCTTTAAAGTAGGCATATATTGTACAATTCAATGAATTACTTTCTATAAAACTGATTGAGCTAGGTTCCATTTATATTGCCTCCTCTGATGGAAAATTTGATCTAATGGATTTTTCTATTGGTGTATACATAGAAGAGTTTTAGCAATTTTCCTCACTTCTTCAATCCCTATAATGCTTCCCAGACAGACACTACAAAGGGAAGGGAAGATAGTGAATCATACTGTAATCATACTGTAAATAGAATGCCACCATTCAATTATAATTCACAAATAATGCAAATATTATGCATTTATAAAATAATCCAAGTACTGAGGACCGAAACAGAAATCACCTTATTAAAATGATACTAAGCTCTTACTGGCATTTTACTTCAGCCCTCTCTTCACATTTCTCCTTCATTTTCCTTAAGTCATTATGGCTACATAGATGGTATGAGGTTAGTTGTAAGGATTGAATAAGTTTGTAGATTCCAGGCCTTTTCTGATCTGCTGCCTTACGGCCTTCATTGACATCAAAGCTTTGATGTGAGAGAGGATTTTAACTGTATATTTTGTTCCTTGTCTCACCTGTTCCTGAACCTGGGAAACCAGAAGCTAGAAAGTGTGATGAATTAGGCATCTTTCAAAGCTCACAGACTGCTTTATGAGAATAACTGGAATGAAATACAATCACATCTGCAACACCATTTGCAACTGTAAATGGAAGATCGTTTATCACCACGCAACAAAAAAAATAGGACTAAGAATGATGAAAAGGATATCAAAGAGCAGGTGGCAGCTATAGTGAGGAGGACCTTTACACACTATGTATTGTGTACCAGTTGTGCCTATTCCTACACTGGGCAGCTTGCTCTATCACTGCAATGGGCTATGCATGTAGTTGGCCTTGAAGAGCATTTAGAAACTTCAACTGATGCAAAATGGAGCAGCATGAGTAGTAATGGAGGCCTTTCTTTTGGTACATGTGACACCTTTTCTCCATGGTTACCATTATCTTCCAGTTCTGATGCTGGTAGTACATGTATTTTAGTATCTTCCATTTTGTTTGATGTACTCATGGACTTTTCCACGGGGCTATTATTTTGCATGCATTTAGTTTAAATAAAGATAGTGTAGCCAGGGAAGTTAGATGGTGCTGCCAGGAACATTCCAGTGCTACCTCACAGAGAGAACCTCTGGGGCAGCCTTCCAGAAACCAGGAGTCATTCAACTGCTGGGATTCTGAGCAATGGAAGGTTCCCAGCTTAAGAAAAGTCATTCTATGTCAAGAATTGATTCCGTATTTTAGATATTTGTCTTCAGTATCAGGAGAAACATTAGCATGGAGGTAAAAGAAGTGTAAGCGTGCTTTTCCATGGTCTTCCTCCTCCCATGTTGTTTTGATCATTGATTGAGATTGATAAATATATACAGGAGGAGTTTGGAGTGTTATCAAGAAGTTTTTCTTTCATTTAATGCCCTATACTGATCAAACAAGTATTTTGAGATTAATAAAATAGTAATCTGAGGCTGTGAAGTTAGTAAAACTTACAGCAACCGCCTCCAGGATCTGCTTCACTGCATCAGCAGCATCTCGCTCACTGTAATATCCTTTTTCCACAATTCTATAAAGAAACAGAAATATGCCATTCAAACTCAGGAATTTCTAGAACAGCATAATTCTAGGCAAATTTATTAAAATACATCACAGAATAATTAAGCAACATAATTTATCATGATTTGATGGATAAAATTCTCACTAAAAACAACTTTACTCTGGTTTAATAAAAATATATATTAAATATAATATGATAATATAGAAGTAAGGACTCTAGCAAACAGCTCAGTTCCTAGTAACTTGATAGAGACATTCGTGTTAAATTTCTTGATTTAGATTTCCAATCTTATCTAGAAGTAATCCTCAATTTATGGCCATAACTGAACCTAGTATTATTGTCATAAGTTGTGCTGGCTGTTTAGTGGGTCACCATGCAATCATATCCAATTATTGTTGTGGTCCGTCAGCTTCCAGCGGAGCTGGCGGCAGACTCAGATGATGAGGAGGTTGGGGACAATTTGGGCCAGTCCCAGAGTCTGGGAAAGGCTCTGATGGATGCTCTGCATTGAAAGCAGAGATAGGGCCAGGGCTGTCCGACATGGCTTTGGAGTCAGAGATAAGTGGGGAAGAAGAACAGCTGGGGCCTGTTCCAGATGTGCATATGCGCAGAGCTGTCAGAAGAGGAGAACAACTGAAGAACGAAGGCCGACATGGGAAGAAAGGCACATGTGGACACTGAATGGCCCCTCCCTGGGGAATAAATAGAAGCAAAAGGGGAGTAGTGGTTGCAGGAGACAATAGTTCGCATTTCTTTCGGAAGATTTGCTTATCGTGGTTCATACCTCAGAGACTCCTTGCTAGGAATTAATTTACAGCATTGTGACTGGAAGCTCTCAGCCTGTCAATTATCCAAGAATGATAAGATCTGTTCTTGCAATTAACCCTTGGAAGGATTATTGCCTGGACTTTTCTGTGTGTGAATGTCATGAATTCACAGTAGCTAAATAAAGAGGAGTTTTTTGGGACAAGGAGTCTGTTTCTTGATTCTGCTAAGGCTGGGTAAAAACAATTATGACCTTTATTGCAGGGGTTAACATCGCAGTCATTAAGAGAATGCATTGTCCACAATGGGTATTTTTTGCTGGAAACCAGAACTAAACTAATGCAGTTTCCAGCAAAAAACCCCCATCATAAATTGCAATCATGTGACTGTGGGATGTTGCAAATGGCTGTAAATGCAGGCCAGTTGCCCCAAATGCTATCATGTGATCATGGTAGGGCAGCAATTGGAACTTCAAATCTGGGTTGTATGTAGCCCTGGGGAATTTTGTCATAACTTCAAACAGTTGATGAGTCAAGAACTACCTGAACTAAAATAATTTATATATATATATATATATATATA
>AZIM01002927.1:60839-94659 GCA_000516915.1 Ophiophagus hannah | reverse complement strand
ATCTACGAAAACATATATATATATATATAACAGAAGAACAGAAAAAGGCAACAACAATTTAAAAGTCAAGTAGAACAAAAATTAGGTCTACAACCACCTAAACCAACAGTCCCCAACCTTTCCAGGGGGAGGGGGATAGTTCTGTGTGAGTGGCAGGTACACACATGCGCACAGCTCCATTTGTGCAAGTGCAAGCTTCCGCCACTCGCGTGAGTGGAGCTTCGTGTGCAAGCAAAAGCATGTGCAGCTCATGTGAATGGAGCTTGATGTGTGAGCTCAAGTGCTTCTTGCTCGAGTGCACAGCTCTATTCACATGCAGCTCTACTTGTGCAAGAGATGGGCATTTGCAAAGCTCCACTAGCAAGCACCTGGCACTTGTGTGGGTGGAGCTATGCACGTGAGTACAACTGTCTACTGCCCATGCAAGTGGAGCTGTGTGCGTATGAGCACCCACCTGATGCTCACATGGCCCGATTCTGAACAGGCCACAGCCCAGTAGTGGACCAAAGCCCAGTGGTTGGGACTCCTGACCTAAACAATTAAGTAGCTATCAGATGGACTTAGTAATAATAAGCAGATTCTTGGCTTTCTCTATTCCTTCCCTTCCTCAGGCTGGCATTTTAGAGTCACTAAAAAACAGTTACACGCAGAATTATTGGCATGCCAGCTTTATGGGTTTATAGGCAAAGGTGGTCTGCCACTATGGTGAGCACAGAAGCACCTGGAAAAGTTAAAAAAGGATGTTATGTTAAGCCCTGGCTATGAGGAGCTAAGCTATGTAGTGATAAGCTGGCAAACAAGTAGTGATTGGTTGAGAGTCATTTCTACAATGTTGCAAAATGGGAAAGAGCTAATTAGTAAGTAGTTTTCTGCAAGCCAAACATACATACAAACTGAGCTGCACTCGTAGTATCCTGTCACTTATATAGATTTGAAAATAAGTCAAAACAGCACAAATGCATCACCAATGTGTTTTAAACTGGATTAAGAAGGGTGAAAAGATGGAGAGGCTGGCCAGCTAGCTGGAACAGACCTGAAGATCTGCATTCAGATCTGTTAAAATATAATTCCAGCCACTGGAGCACATGTCACAGAGAAAATAATGTATTTTCAACCTCTTCTGTTCTAAAAAAAATTAAACCCAAATGACTCTCTATTATGCAATAGTTGGGCCATAAATAGTACAAAAACATGCACAACCCACCACATACCTGTCGAACAGCTCTCCTCCTGTTACCAGTTCTAAGACAAGGCTGATTTCTGTGGGGGTTTCAAATATCTCCTTCAATTTTATCTGAGAAAAGCAACAAAGTAAGCAGTTGTCTATTTTTTCCCTTCCTTCCTGTATGTATCTAATTTACAATAAAGTTACATTCCCCCCCAATTTCTCTCCTCCTTTCTTTCTAATCAAAAACTTCACAGTATATGGTTCAGTAGAAAGCATAATAAAAAAAGGCATGCACTAAAAATTACTTGATTCTCCAAAATGTTTGAAATATCTTGAAAGACTACTGGAAATAATTATCAGTCGACAAGAACTCTGATGCTTCCCAGAACAGAAATAAATAAATATGGACAGATTCAAAACTTTTGAGATTGTAGAGTTCTTTTGGTCTTCTTATGTGCAGCAAGACAGGAAAATATGTCCACAATAGGAAATCAAGATGCAGGCTAACATTTTTAAATCTGGGCTTGCAAACAGATACAACTTACAATATTTGGATGTGAAAGTCGAAGAAGAACACCTATTTCTGTTCGGACAATCTTTTTATCTACCTGGTTAAAAGAGAAAAAAACATAATAAGATTTTGAAAGTAATTGTTTCAATGATTTGCCTGCTGTAGCCATCCTGAGCATGTTTAATAGTCTTAGTGAAAATTTATGTGTTAATATTTTTAGGAACCAAACAAAAGTAAAAAATTAAGTTTAAAAAAATAAATTGTAAATCTGCCTCTGGGGTATCTGGGAAAATGTTGATTAATATTATTGAAATCTGTCACCAAATTTAAAAGTAGAGTGGAGTTTTAAAATACAAGAAACAAAAAATGTTAGGTTACTATTTATCATTTAGAATTGATACTGAATTGATACTTACCTATATAGTGCCCAAACGATATCAGCATATAAACTTTTAGAAAAACTATTTTGAAAAAAATATTCTTTTCTAAAGAGACCAATATCAAGCATCCTTTTGTGAATTTGTAGAATTGAATCTATGACAACTTTCAAAGAAATCTTAACACTTTATGTATAATGAAAATGTTACAAGCACTTTGGTTTGCATCATTAATGTATGGTACCTAAAACAATAAATCCATGAAAATAAAATTAATACTGAGAACGACCAGGGCCAAGAAGGAGATTTTAAATCTGAAATTAAGAAAGCCTTAATCAGTTATTTTGAGCAATTTGGGGAGTATACAAGGAAATCAATGTTTACCATGAAACTGAGAAAAGCAAAGTATAGATAAAACAATATTTCCTTTTCACTACAGATTAGTGAATGGAAGCCATATTTGTAGTTGTTGTCATGAATATGTCACACAGGATAGCCAGCTTCTTTGCAAAACAAAGATAGCATTTTATATATTACTTACTTGGACTTTGGAAAAAGAGATTGCTGTTTCTTAAAAGGAAAGCCCTTTTCTGTGCTATCAAAATCCAAATAAATTGGTTGAAGCAACAGGACAGGAATAAATGCTTAATGGGCAAACAGATTTTTTAAAAACTATTCTTTAAAGCTTCAGACATTTTGGGGGTTGTCTTTCTATTTAAGATGACTCTTGTATCTGTACAGACTTTTATAAACATTAATTGTATATCCCTTCAACACACTTTGTAAACACAGCACGACCTATTTCCATTTCCAAAGCTTCAAATTTCCTCCAAAATTTTCTGCTGTATATGTATCACTATCAAATGGAGTACAAGTAAATTATAAATGTGTTTCTATTTGCATAGTCAAGCTCATAATTATCTGTTTATTACTGCTGTACTGAAATATGTTACAGCCTTGGCATTTGTTCAAAAAAATCATATAAATAAATGGACTATAAACATACCCTGGAATTAACTCAAGTAATCCCTGATGCAATCTACTAAGCAACTACTGCTGCACCATTACCACTAAGAGAGTTTACATAAATAAAGACCATGGTATTTGTACAGTAGCTGAAAGAAATGGTTCACAATTACAATCAAAAGTCCATTATTTCAGATGGAGAGAGAATGTTCTCCTTACACTTATAATAGTTCGATAAGTAACAAAACCAGTAACTTATTAACAAGAACTTGAATGGAGTATAAGCTAAGGTCTGTTTTTAGCACAGCGGGTTTGCAGCTTTGTGTTCATGAATGTAGGCAATTAAGTTCTTGCATAGGTAAATCTTTTATCTCAATGAATGGATCAGCACAATATGCACATCATTTTTAGTGTTCTCATCACCTAATTGTTCCACTGAAGAGAGGAAAAGTGATTGCAAAATTGATCAAAATTCCTAGACTTATATCAATATATGAAATCAGACAAATATAATACATAATTCTTGTATAAAGCCACAATGGTTCTCTAATTGCAAAACATATAGCTTACCCAAAATTATATAAACAAGGCAATACCTGTTCTTCAAATAACTTCTTTAGAGTTGCACAGAGCTCTTCAGCAGGCAACTCCTGAAACAACATTTTTAAATAACATTATCGAAGTGCTATAATGAAAAATGGCTCTTGGACTCCTTTTCTCCTTGGCCCTATGAACACATTGGCACTTATTTTGCTGGGGCTATCAATGAAAAAAATGTGCTATATACATCATTTGGTTAAGATGATTCTTTGGTAAGTTTTATTATATCCTGATTAAACATTTATTAATGCAAGCTTTTCTAAATCTTATTTATTTTCCATCTTTCCATTAAAACATCTATATTTACATGTAGATATATCCAATTTCTCACTTCATTCTTAATGCACTTGTGAATTAATTGGCTTTTAATAGTGAGCTTTTCATCATTTTGACTATCAAGTGAAATGCTTATGTTTTTAGGTTTTTTAATGGCATTTCATACTTCTGCTTCTTAAGGCTGAACACAACATTTCTTTAACTTCAAGTTTGAGAAGGAATTATAATTTAGAAATGGCAAAAAACTGACACTACCATTAAACATCTCAGAAGTTTAAATGAAATCTTATATTAACAAGAGAGGGATTATCTCCTTTCATTAATAGAGAGACCAGGACTTAAAGTCACAACTTCAGTTGTGAACAAAATAGTAATCACTCATCACTTATTACCACTAAGCTCTGCTTTCCTGTAATGGTAATAGAAACTAGATTCAGTTATTAGCCTTATTATATTAGTCCAGGAAATTATATTTCAGATACAAGTAGTGGTTGACTTACTATCGTAATTGAATCTGCAATTATAGCTATAAATCATGCTGATGGGTCATCACATAAACACCTTGTATTACAACCTATTTTTATGCTGCTGTTAAGTGAACATGTAGATTGTAAAGTGAATGTAGTGGTTGTTAAACAAGCACTGTGGTTTTTAAATGCACTATAAGTTCACATTGCTCACTATGGTTTTGTTTTGTTGGCTGAAAATCAGAAGTAAATACCGATTTCCAGCAAAAAAAAAGTTATAAATTACTTGTAAAATGCAGCAAACAGCTTTAAGTGCGAGTTGCCTGTCAAACATCCACAGTGCAGTCAGATGGCTATATGGGGAGTGGCTATTGAAACTTCAATCTAGGTCCTAAGCAGCTTTTGGGGAATTCATCATAAGTCAAAACTACTCTTATAGCTGGCTTTTCCTTGCTTTTTTATCCCAAGTTTCAGTTTGGAACAGAGAAACTCTGACTAAGGATGGAAGAAAAGAAGGGAGGATGATTAATTTGCCCAGATGTGATGGGACTACGTCCATTAGTAAAATGGGAACGAAAACAACCCCTCTCACCTTATAGGACCTTTTACAGGCACACAAATGGCTCACTTCTGAAATAAGCCAGTAATAGGCTGGAAAACCAAAGGTAGTGCTACTCTTTTTACTCCATTTCTTTTAATGTTGTTTTCTTTTAAAAATAAGGAAATTGCCCTATCTTCTTCTGTGATTTTCTTTTCAACTTCCCAGGCTGGTCTATAGTCTAGGTATTTCTTGATAATCTCCTATCCAGGTAATAACCAGCTCTGACTCAAATCTGATTTTCAGAATCAAGTAAGGTTTGTAAGATTGTGCCATCAGGTACGAGAAAATTCAAAGATACAGTATTTCTTTTGCTAAACAAAATATACGTTTCTAGGTATCATATTTAATCAGGCTACATTTAATATTCTTATTTTAAGTCACATTCATTCAGAGTTAAGGTCCAAAGTACATGAATTTGCACTTGCAGAATCTCCAACAGACTTTCAAATCAGAAAACATGGACAGTGAACAGTGCTGGACCCTGTAGGTAATCTGCTGATTTATCAGCCATAGCTCCAGATCAATATGCAGTAGGTTTTTGCTTGTTCAAGCCTGAGAAGATTGCAGTTGCACAGGAAGTGACATATATCACTATACTAATGTACTTTTACTAAATCAGTTCCAATTGTCCCTTGAGAGGATTACTTTAATGCATGCTAGGTAGGACTGCCTTTGGAGACAAACTAGTAGTTGCAACTGGTAGAAAATGTAGTGTCAAGATTATTAATTGGATACCCTTCCATTCAGAATTACACCTATTTGAAGTCAGTGAATGGTTGCCAGGAGGCACAATGCAAAGTGCTGCTCATTATCTTTACCATTATCTAAACAGCACAGCACCAGGATATACCAAGCAATCTTGCCATCAAATCTGCATACCCCATTATCAAGAATATCCTATCTAAAAGTTTCATCCCTTCCTGAGGCCTGATGGCTTTCTCTGTACTATCCCTTCTTTTATAGAATATTCTGTTGCAGTGGTGGATTTCAAAATTTTTTATGACTGGTTCTGTGGGCGTGGCTTAGTGGGCGCACTTTGCGCACTAATCTTCTCCTGTAATCTTGCACTCTCCCTGTCTTTGGCAGCTGATGCACAGCAATCCGTTGTGCTGCGCAAAGCAGCTGAGCTTCAATACCAGGAAATAAAGTCAGTAGAGAGCCGGGATGGACGAAAGGGCCCAGCAGCTGATCATTGGAGCAAACTGGTTTGCTCACAGATGATCCTCGGAGCTACCGGTTCGGCCCGGTACACCAGAAACTTGCAGAGAAAAGACTATTCCAAGCTGACCAGCTTTGCTGCTTCCTATTCAGTCCTCCCTCTGTATGAAACAAGATGTCACTTCAATTTTGCCTTTTCTCCTTCTTCCATTCACAAATAGAGGTAGTGTTATTAACTTCAGTTTTCTCATTGTAAATCCCACTGAATCAGTTGGAATGCAGATCTAAGTAAGAAGAACTAAGTAAGAGCTCGGGTTCTCACTTAGAAAGAAGGGCATTGTTATGCTGTATAGTGTAAAATTTTGTTTTATGTGGATTTACTACTTTAGACTTAGTTATAGATAACTGCAAGAATCTATTCAGCATTACTATTTTATTATAGAGACAGTAAAAAAATCCTTGAAACACTTTTTGCACCTTTAAAAATGTGCTTACTTTATGTATAAAAAGATGAGTAGACAGATGTATGAAACCTCAAATTACGTTCTTAGAAACTAAATAAAAGATAAATAGCAAAGAAAGAGGCCTGAACCATTTTTCAGTTTCTTATAATGCATACATAAGAAACCAAACAGGAGAAACAGACTTAAGATTTGATTTGAGGAGGTATCAATGTTGTTTCTGTATCTGCACATAATTTTTCAGCTAATTTAGATGCAGAAGTTTTTTGTTTGTTTATTTTTTTTAATTAGCAACCAGACTGGGTATCATCACTGCATAATTTATCTGATTTAGTTTCATGGCTGTAATATAAAATTGCTTCCTAAGTTTCACAGTAAAGATTGCTATAAAATGCTAATGTAAAAATTGAAATAAAACATCTATTATTTATGTCTTCTTTAGAGACTATAGGGAAACAAATTTTCCTATGCAGTAATATTTACAGTTTACTTTTAAAAATTTTATTAGTTTATTTACTGAAATTATTATCCTACTTTTCACAATAAATGACACATATGGTACTAATAGTAACAAAAATAAAATAGATTAACAATTAAAACACTTAAAATACAATTAAAAGCATATCAATAAAAAGAATACACACTCAGTTACAATGTACTCAATAGCTAGTCAAATTTTATGCCAGAGGGAGACAGCTTGCCAGAACACAGAAAACAAGAGAGAATTAGCCTAGCAATTTATATCAGAAAGTTCTGAAGCCTGTTTTAAACCTGTCAAACCTCTTAATTAAAAATTTCTACAATAATTAGAAAGGAGGGAAGAAGGGAGGGAGGGAGGCTTCTTCTAAATGACATTAAGTGTGTGCAAATGTGTAATGATAAATGTATTATTTCAAAAACCTGATCCTAAATTATATAGGATTTAGGGCACTATGCTGGGAAAAAGTCCTCCAGTCAGTGATGATACTATAATGAAGGAGTTGTAACTCACTATCGCTGGCCTGAGGCAAACATTTTAGTAACAGCATTGGACTGGTTGAAATTGTTCAATGCTTCAAAAAAACTGTCAAATAATATAATTGCCATATTCCAAAGGAATATATCATCCTGGCTTAACAGGAATTTATAGAAATGTTTACATCTCTGCAGAGTCCGAGATGTGCAAATCTTGGGTGCTGACATATGCAAATCCTGACTGAATCTAGGAATAAACACAAACTATGACTGTAACCTCATTCAGCGCAGATTGCATCCTTATTCCTGGATTTGCATTTCAGTTTACGAACAGCACCTGTCTTGTTTGAATTATTTTTCAACTGGCTTTTCCTTATCCAACTACTTACTTAAATCAGACCAATTTAGAATTTATTTTGTAGATTTTGAATGTCAGGAAAGATAAAAGTATTGATAATATTAAAGGGTTTGTTTCATCTCATAATGATACAATATTGAAAGGAAAACATTTATACCAGTGTTCATCAACCATAGTAACTTTAAGATGCATGGACTTCAACTCACAAAATCCCATGCCATTATGACTGGCTGGGGAATTCTGGGAGTTNTTGAAGTCCATGCATCTTAAAGTTGCCAAGATTGAGAAACATTGGTTTATATCAGGGCTGTCAAACTCAATTTCACTGAGGGCCGCATCAGGGTTGTGTTTGATCTCGGGGTGGGCATGGCCAGGGGGGCATGGCTAGGGGGTGTGTGGCCAGCTAGACATCATTCATATAAGGGAGCACCTGTAGTGTCCCGGGCTGCGTGGATCCTCTACCAGCAAAAACGGAGCCCAGGCAGCCACAATGGCCTCCTGCAGCCCTCTGCCAGTGAAAAGAGAGCCAGGAGGGCCGCATGCAGCTTTCCTGAGTTTCATTTTTGCTGGCAGCGGCACCATGGGCCAGTCCTTCGCTATTTCCAGGGCAGCCCTGTAGGCCAGATCAAAGCATCCCATGGCCGAATCCAGCCCGTAGGCCTTAAATTTGACACCCCTGGTTTACACTCTGATCTTCTCAGTCTATGATTGTCACAGCTTCATCCACCTTTCTTCTACTAGGAATTCCAAATAAAGGAGGGAGAGTAAGAAACAAGCTGCACAGTTCTATTCAGTATAGCAGAAGTTAGCCCTCTTTAATTTAGTTTTCACATTTTAAGTCACTATTATATCTTCGTTAGTTTTCAGAGATATCATGTGACAAATGTTAAAATCTGCAATTTTTAGGAACTATAATTTTAATGTTATGCTACATGATTTTTAGTAGTATAAATGGTATTCACTGCAAGATATTGCACGCACATTTTTGCAATCAATATCTTTGGCACTTTTGAATTAGATCTGTTTTATTTCATTTTGATTGTCGTTCTAAAATTGAATTTCCCTAGTGGAAAATGGTATCAGAAATTGCTATAAGCCATGTACTGGATTTTATTCATAATGAAGAGTGATCCATACTTTCTACGTAATGGGAGATTAGGTCCCATGGGCAACAAATATCATATATTGAAATCTTAAATTTAATAGGCATTTAGTAAGAGCTATATAGTCATAATTAAATGCTGTTACAACACAATCCTATCTGCAGTTCCAAGAAACCAGTCAGCACAGGTTCACCTATGTTGGCTGGAAGTCCTGGAAGTGGAATATATAAGAATCAGAAGAACATTAGTTTAAAGACAGCTCCCATAAACATTGCTTTTTTGGAGTAGATCTATTGAACAATTCTTACATAACAAAAAGATCCATATTTAGAAAAAGCTGATTGTTCGTATAGATAGTCCTCAACTTACAAACAAAACTGGCCATGGCAATTATGGTCATAAGTTGCGATGATCATAAAGCAGGTCACTGTGATGACTCCCCTGAATCCTTCCTTAGACACCTCTCCAGATGAGGAGAGGAGGATGAGCCAGTCCCAGGCATGTCAGGAGGAGAAGCAGCCAAGGGCTACAAGTCAGGAATGGAGGGGCTGAGCACAGTGGAGTGACTGGATGAGCAGCCGGCTGAGCTAGAGACAGGAGAAACATAGATGCAGCTGGGAAGCCCAGAGACTTCACATGGAGAGGGCACACAGCTGCAGCTTGTCACTGGAGATGAAGAAGAACGGCCTCCTCCTCCAGATCTGAGAGCACCTATGGCCAAGAGGAGGCAGGCACAATGAAGGTCAACCAGGCTACTTGTGAGGAGCAGCCTCACCCCTCTTGATGGGCTGCACCAGGAAGCAGTTATTTAGCTCAGCAAGGGGAGTGAAACGATGCTGGGAGCAATATGTCCATTTCCTTGCTGTGTGTCCTTGCCTTGAATTTCAGATCACAACTCTTCAACTGTGCCTTTACCTTGGAGACTTGCCTTGTTTTTGCACTGTGGACTAGTGCTGGCTTCTTTTGAGTAGTCTGTTGAACTCATCACGAAGCGGCTGGTCCTGGCACAGGGAATTGTTGGAGAATACTAATTCAGGGTTGGAACCCCTAATAAAGACCTCTAACACCTGTGGTGTGTGTGTGTGTGTGTGTGTGTNNGAGAGAGAGAGAGAGAGAGAGAGGGACAGCACAGTCACCATGTAACTAGACCAATTTTTATTATTATTATTTTTGGAGCAGTTGTTAAGCAAATGCCATAGCTGTTAAGTGACCTCATTGTTTGCTATGGACTGCTTTTTGTCAGAAATTGCAAGTAAACATCTGTTTCTGTCCAAAACTGTAGTAAATCATGGTCATGTGACCATGATGCACTGCAAATAGCCACAAATGTAGATCAGTTGCTGAGTGCCCAAAAGGTGGTCATGTGACTACAGGGTGGTGGTGTGATGTTGGAACTTCAAAACTTGGTCATAAGTAGCTCTTGACAATCTTTCATAACTTTTGATGGTCACTAAGCAATAAGTCAAGGATTATTGTGCAATGTGCATAGACCAAATACAGTTGTTCCAGTTGTTTGGAGGAAAGCACAAAGGGTATCAGCAGTGGCACTTAAAAGAAGGCAGAAAAGTTGCCAGGAAGATTGGGAGTGCAATGATTAGGAAGTCTGGGAGTAGGTTGTATTGGGAGTTTCACATTCTGAAATTCTGAATTTGGTTCTGCTGAACTATAGTGGATTTCAAACATTTCTGCAGATATCCTATTGATTAGTATTCTGCTTTGAATTCAACATAAAATATTCCATATGCCTTATTAATTTTGATTAAGAGAAGTGTAAGGGTCTACATTGATGAGACTATAAGAAATTAATACATTTGTATTCTGATGCAGCTCTGCTCACAAGTAAAATTCAGCAACAAAAAACTCATGAATAAGAACAGCTACACTTACAGTTTTCTTCAAGATTTTGACAGCAAAAGGCTTTTGAGTTCCTTTCTGCCTGCACCTGTAGACAATAGATGTAGCACCCCTGAATGAAAAGACAAAGAAAGATGTATCATTTAGTTGGTAATAAATTTGTCAGAGAAAGTACATATTTCCCTCAAAACAATGCCTACTTCAAAATCTGACATTTGGAGTCTTGAATGGAAAAAAAGCCATATTTCTCTAATTTTCCCTGTGCTGCTCTTGTATTTTCACCTTTGACTCAAATAATGAATTAAAAACTTTGTTTTTGTGAATGCAATTTTTTTCTTAGTTAGAAATTTACATATTTAAAAAATAGAAAATGGGAATTGGCCTATCCCATTATGAGAGTATATTTAATGCAACAAATTTTATAATATGTTATGAGATACACTAAATCTCAAAAAATAATATGATCAATAAGACTTCACAGCAGAGATTATTGAGTCAGTAACACTTGGGCCATTCAACAAATTGTCAAACATGCCTACTGAGAACAATATAATTTATTTTTAAGCCTATCCAATTTGAGCTATTAAAATCCAGAAGACCACTAGATGGGAGCAAAGATACACAAATTCAAATTCTTTATTGTTCCAGATCAGCCACCCAGACAAAATAAGATTTGCTAAATATAACCTACCAATACAACTTAGAAAACAACATTCAAAATACAAGGCATATAAGGTGGAAAATGTATGATCACACTTGCACTGTTTTGCTATCAACAATCTGCAAGTTTTATAAATGGTGTAAACTGCAATTTATAACAGTTACCTTGGGAAACTTATCTACCAGTGAAAACGAAACATAAAAATCTTCAGTCGCTCCTGGAAAAAAGCTTAGAAAAAGATATTACCAGCTTTTTATGTATATTTCAGTGCAAAAATATAGAAAAAAAATCTTCAAAAGTAGTCCTTCAGCATTTTATATTTTAAAGATATATTTTATTCTTTAAAATGTCATTTTACATTTGTTTAATAAATTATCCTTTTAGTTTTAACAATACCACATTTGAAACAGCTTCAATATTTAGGGAAATTTACTTTACCCACACCAAACTGAAAATTAATTTTTTAATTCTTCCCAGATTCAAGAATAATCTGCTCTATGATATATGGAATCTGATAGGACAAAGTTGATAGAATTAAGCCATGGAATTAGTCCTATGGTTTTACAAATCCTTTCTTGTATTTCAATGCTAGTTTATGCCTAAACGATAATGTATATAACCCCATAAAGTCTGGGTTTAATCGCTTTCTGCCACAAATAAATTGGATATTAATTCCATACAATATGCCAATAAGAGTTCATTAACAATGAAGTTAACTGTTAGGGCTCTTGACTTTAAGGGAAAAGGTGATGTGTGTAGAGGAGCTGTCACAACTTCATAATCCAAATAGGTTCTTTTCCTTCAATTGTGCTGCAACTGCAAAGGGCAGTCACACCACAGCAGGAACAGACATTGCTGCTTTAAGAAGTTGCTGACAGCTGCTATCCAAGGGCTCCTGCCTGTTGCAAAGCCTCTTTTTTACCCTTTATCTCCAAAGTTGTATACAATCCTATTGAAATTTCTATATTAACATTTCTATATTATTATTTTATACAGTTCTTGTCAATTTTAAATTATACAGAAGAGGGTGTAACGATCTAGAGAAGGATGGCTTGACAGTATATGAATCCCAACCCCACTCTCTCACACACAAACCTTTTAAGTAAAGTATAGGAGATAGGAAACAAATTAAGGCAGGACATTCGAAATGTGCTTTTCAAAAGGAAACTGGACTTTCTTGGTTTTGTTTCCTTTAAAACGTTCAGTTCTTTAGAACTGAAGCTTCTTGGATGAGAAGTGAAATACTTAATGTGCAAGCAAATTCCTTTTGATCATAAAACAAATGCTCTTCTTCATTGCATCATGAAGGTGCTAATACCCCATGCTGATGCCAGCTGGACTAAAGCAATTTAAGAAAATTCTGTTTGGATTGGAATGCTGGTTACTTTGACCTTACACTGAACAATTTCCCGACTACTATGCCTCTTCCCAAGAAAGCAACTCCTAATGATTTTCCTTTATCTATGTGGGGTTTATTGAACATGTACTGTATGCTTCTTTTAAAAAGTGAGTAAATACTAAAGTGATCTGCATTTACCAACGTACATGAAGAAAACTGCAACTCTGCTCCTCATCCCGCTATGTCTGCAAGAAGAAAGACTGCTCACCCATCAACCCCTAGCCTGCCTCACCAGCCAGCATTCAAGTCACTTCCCTTTCCTTCCCTTGCTACCGTACCTGTTAAAAGATTTCAAATTTTGGGCTTGGATCCAAAGCTGCCAATCACTGCTCATCCAATTCAGCCATGCTACCAAAAGGGCCAGAGAGAAGAGGAAAGAGGACAGAGACATCCCCTTCCCATCTTCCTTTGCACCACACAACAGATGTGTGGTAAGAAATGACTGCAATTTCATGAAGTGGCCACAGGTGTGTCAAATTTCAGTCCCATGGGAGCCATGGGCCCTAGATTTTGGAAACATTCTATAAATTAGCCCATTTTAGATACATTGATTGAAGAAATGTTGCCCCATGACACACTATTTTGCCCAGTTTGATGGCTACAAAGAAACAGATACAAGACTTTTAGTAGTGTATAGTTAGCTAATTTTATAGCTTGAAAAGGCATGATTACATAGTAGAAACATTAATATTTTAGGTAAGAAGGCTTAATCTCCAAATTGTAGATACCATTTATACACATCAATTTACTACATTCCACACCTATCTGAAATCAGAAACTAGAAAGAAAGGGGGATGACCATATGGTTTAGCTAGAGGCTGCTCACAAAGTAGAAAGAGAAAATAATCTGACTTGGAGATACTATGTAAATAAAAAACAATGAACTTATTCGCAATAAGGTCCATGTCTGTTTTGTCTGCTCAATCCTTTAAAACAGGGGTGTCAAAGTAGCGGCCTGTGGGCTGGATGCGTCACACACAAACCACACCCACTCCAGTTCTGCAAAGGGAAAAAATGTCACGATATGTCACATGATGGCAATGTGATGCAATGAGTTTGACACCCTTGATTTAAAAGCTCTCACAAAAAAAGAAAATAGTAAAACTCTTTTCTGCAATGATTAAAACAGATGAGGCAATGTGATCATATATTATGCTATTGGAACTAGTCACTGCAGCAGAAATTAGGAAGCCAAATGTGGTACAATGCAAGAATCCCCACCCGCCCCTCCCAATGCTATTGCAGGGCTGAGGGGGCAGATCGGGAGGNCAGGGCTGAGGGGGCGTTCCTGCCACTGTATTCAGCAGCCAAAAACAGCAGAGGGTTGCCCAGAAGAAAGGAAAATGTGGCAGGCAAGCCAGACAGCAAAGCTTGAGCTGCCAGAAGCCAGAAAGCACTACTTCAAACACAGAGGAGGAAAACAGAAGTTGAAGACGTATTTTCAGTTGTCTAGCAGCAAACAAAGGACAACTTTAGTCATTCCTGCTTTGCAGAAATGGCTGTTATGTCATACTCATAATACTGTGGTGATTGTAGGAGGGTAACAATATTTAAATTTGGGACACAAATATCATATAATCACAATGCATATCTGATGCATTTGATGCTTTTTAAAAATATATATATTATGGAATTTTTACATGCAAAGATTCTGTGCACTTCATTTTGTGAGTGCTACACAAGTGAGTTTTACTACTTCTAATTACAGGTAGTCCTTGATTTATGAACTATCATTTAACAATCATTCAAATTTAGGGTAGCTTCAGAAAGGGTGCTTTACGGGCCTGTAAAACACTTCCAGCTGTCATAAAATGTCACACTGTCCCTTTCCCTTCAGTCACACTATTGCAAGCTGGATATTTGGCAACCTGTTTGCACTTACAGCCAGTTTGTCAAACACCTTGTGATCATGTGATTGCATCTCAGTGTTTGTCAAGCTCAACTCACACTCTGCAGGTCAACAAAGGCAGTAGGAAACAACTTTTAATTAAACTATCTTTGGTGTTATTCTCAAGAGATAGTCAAGACAGACATTAGAATCTCTGTTTGCTACTGAAAGAAAATAAATATAAATTTATAAATATAAACTTTTCAAGACGCAAATGAAGCAGGAGAGATTTTATACTCAGGTATACTGTGGTTTAGGGACTTCAGAGAAAGATACAGGTCTCAAGAGAAGCAGAGTAGATGCCCACCATTGTGTTTGCTTCTGTGATTTCAGTACAAGTAGAACCAATTTTAAATTAAAATGGGGAGATCGAAAACTAAAGTGGTGATTTCAGCAAACTTACAGGACAGTCCAAGTTTGCAGAAATTAAAAGAAAACAAAACCTAGGCTCCTCCAAAAAAAACAACAGACAAGGATCTGTGTCCAATAAAGGTAAAGGTAAAGATTCTCCCGCACATGCGTGCTAGTCCTTTCTGGCTCTAGGGTGTGGTGTTCATATCCGTTTCTAAGCTGAAGAGCCAGCGTGTCCAAAGACGTCTCTGTGGTCAAGTGGCCAGCATGATTAAACCCCGAAGGCACATGGAGCACTGTTACCTTCCCACCAAAGGTGGTCCCTATTTTTCTATTTGCATTTTTAAGTACTTTCAAACTGCTAGGTTGGCAGAAGCTGGGAGAAGTAATGGGAGCTCACTTCATTATGCGGCGCTAGAGATTTGAGCCGCTGAACTGCTGATCTTCTGATTGACAAGCTCAGCTTCTTAGCCACTGAGCCACCACGTCCCTCTGTGTCCAATAGCCTCAGGTAAATAGGTATGTACATAAGGTTGGGGAAACTGAGTCAGGTAATATTATGGGAATCAGTTGGAAACTAAAATGTAAAATAGGGAATTGGTTGAGTTCTTAATATCTTATACAATTTTGATAGAGAATGGTCTGCTACTTGGCATTCTGTGAAATGCAGGACATGGGTGTGGGTGGGTGTGCATGCATGTGTGGTGTGTGAGTATCATGTGTGAAGTATTAAAAGGGAAAGGTGTTTTTTTTTTCCTAATCTCCAGAAATCCAAACCTTTAGGATATTAATATCCTCAGCAGATGGGCAGCCACATTTAAATGACAGCTTTTTAATGCCCCTAAGATTTTTGACCAGTGAGAAATGAGAACCCTTTCTCTTTTTCTCCTTCCAGATCTTTCTTCCTTGTCATAAAATTCAAATAGTGCCGAACAGCTTTGATTGCAAGATTCTATAATATGCATTGGCAATGAAATACACAAATCTTTAAAAATTACCTCAAATATAAGAAGTTTTAGAAGGCCAGACTCTTTATTTAACCATTTTTATTAAAAGAAAGGTGTGGAGACATCTATCAACAGATTTTATGGGCATGTTTCTAAGTTTAGCAGAGGTAAGATGATTTGAATGACAAGTAAACATTGCTACACTTCACAGTGAATCTTTTTTAAATCTTTACTATTACCCACCTTCTCAAAAACCACCTCCACTCAATTATTTTTAATAACTGATTTACTTTCTTTAGCATACCCTTATAGTTACATTGACTTATAAATCTTATTGTATGCCTTCAGATCTTTGGGCATCAGTAGGAAATTCCACTAAATGTTTTTCTCATCTCAGAAAAAAGAAACAAAAAAGCTCTCTCTCTTTGTAAAAAGATTTGTGTGCATGAAAGTCCTAAACCAATTAAAGCCCTTCTTTAGATTAATAAAGTGAGCTATTTCTATCAAGGGCAAACAGAAATACTAGTTCCACTCCAGGAACATAATGTGAATTTCACTGCTTTGTTAATCGACTTATGGCTCAACCACATGTTGCTGCTATTCAGTACCTGTTTTCCATATTTTCTTTTGGGTCTTCCATCTTTTCTCAAGCAGCCTTTTTAAAAACCAAAAATATAACATTTGTGGAATTATTTCTACAAGTTTAGGTAGAAACAACACTATTATATTTTTTAAAAAAGTAAAAAAAATTCTTTACACTTAATTATAGATACAATGAAAAACTTATTTTTATTTCTTGCTTATATAGATTTCAAAGCTGGAAGCACTGATTAAATGGAAATTATTTCATACATTCATCAACCTGGGGTCCAATGGAGTGCCTGTGTGATGGCTGTATTGTATTTAAATATGTATTCTCTCACAATCTTGTTTTTATTATTTTATTTATCTTGTTCTTATTTATTTTTTAAAGTTTTTATTAGTTGTGATTTTGTTTTAACTACTGAGTGTATACCATCAAAGTCATGGTTGGTGAGATGGGAGGCTAAATAAATGTTGTCAATTAAACAAACAAACCTGTCAACCTACTATAGTCTAATCTATTTCACCACTTATGCATCTTTCATGATTCATAAGGCAATGGGGTTCTCTTCCAAGGAATAGTTGACAGAACAGTTTATCTCTATTTTCGAAAGCTATAACTGATGGCGAATTTTTTTGCCAAAATTATTTATGGTATCAACACTTTAGGTATTAAGTATCAATGGAGATGTCTTTCTTTTCCTATTCTATAAGTATTTGGTGAGAACCACAGTTGATATGATTATTTTAAAAAGCTTAATGTTTTTTCTTCAAAATATTAACTAAATCAATATATAATAATCCTTTGTTAAAAATGGTGGGATTTCTTAAAAGCCTATTTCTTTACAATATGTGCTTATATGTCAGATATGAGTGAAACATTAGATTATTTGAATTTTCTTTTAACTGAGACAGATTTTAATGGCCTCTTTCTGTTTATTCTCACCTTCTCCTTAATTTCTACTTCTAAATCTTTTTCCCATACTATTTTAAATCATGCTTGAAAGGTTTGCAGTTATTTCTGAAATTATCTGGCAGATGTTTGAAGCTCATTCGTAAATTTGTGATGTAGTAATTTGCATATGTTTTTCAAAAGCTGTGAGCTTTTTAGTGTTTATAACATTAAAGTGTCAGAAAACACAGTAGTTATCTGTATCCAAAATATGAATATATATTTTTATTTTTTTAAACTGGTTTCCAAATATTAGAATTTGGTTAATGAAAAAAAAACCTATATAATACTGGTCTTCCACCCTTGAATATTAGATATAGACATAGACACAGTTTTCATATCTGAGGAAAAACAGATGTCCAACTATAGATGTAAGGTCTGTTTTCCATCTTTCACAATACCAGAAGTACATTTTAGATTGATTTCTTATCTATTAATAATATAATGGCTAAGGTACAGCAAAATACAGCCAATGGATCCAGTAGAGAAATATAATTGTTTGTGTCTTTGGTCATTGCAAAATAAGTTTCAAAATATATGAAAAACAATGCTTTGCAAATTGTTAAAAGGCGAATTTTGTAGTGTATCTCTTTTCAAATTGATAAAGCAGCCATGTCTCTTTGAGGTATGAGTTAAGAGCTGTGGTGGCGCAGTGATTAGAATGCAGTACTGCAAGCTAATTCACTTGGAGCTCGATTCTCACTGGCTAAAGGTTGACTCAGCCTTTTATCCTTCCGAGGCTGGTAAAATAGGACCCAGATTGTTGGGGGCAATACTGTATATTGACTCTGTAAACTGCTTAGAGAGGGCTATAAAGCACTGTGAAAGTGGTATATAAGTTTAAGTGCTATTCCTATATTAGTTTTGTGGTTGTTTCAAAAAGTCTGCAAAAAACCCACAGCTATTTCTTTGACCAAAAGTATTTGAACATGCCCCATACTTCTGAAGCACATCTTTGAACAGTGCTAATAATTTTTAATATATATTCTCAATAGCTAAGATTTATTCCGATGAATTTTTAACATACGATCCTAAGATCAAATTCAACTGAACTGAAGTTTCTAAATAAAATGGGTAAGATCTCATATGGATTTCCTAATACATTATTATGTGATAAATTAAATAGTTACATAAGCCATGTTTTAAAGGTATCACCATTATAGCAACAACCAAAAATACATATAAAGACAAATATACTAATATATAGAGACAGTCATTTTAGTGTAATGGTTACAGCATCAAGCTAGAGACCAGAGAGACTGTGAGCTCTAGAATGATAGAATCATTTTTGATTCTATTTTCACCCTATCTCTTAAGCACTCAGTTCCATGATGTTCAACATAACTTTTATGTTTCTTCTAACAGTTTAGAGCAGGGGTGTCTAACTCACAGCCTGCGGGCCGAATGAGTCACGTGCTGGCCCTACCAGTGGTGGTATTCTACCAGTTCAGCCCTGGTTTAGAGGGTCAATTTGGTGTAGTACTTAAGTCTATGGAGATTTTCAATGATGCAGATCATGGTTGTTCCTTTTTTCAAGAGGCAATTAGACTTTCTTTTTTTTTCTTTGAAGACATTTCATTTCTCATCCAAGAAACTTCTTCAGCTCNNNNTGGATGGTGGGGAATGGAAGAATTTATACTTCTTGCAGACAGCTGGTCATTTGCATCCTTTTAGAGAGTTGCTGAGGCCACTTGGTGGTTTATCTGTTTCCTCAGGGTCACTTGATTAGTTCATATGGGTGTGGAGCCTTCTTGGAACTATTGAAAGGAAGTAGTGTTTGAGGTATCAATCTAGAAACCATGAATTATAATACCGCCTTAGATACAAAGCCAGTTTGATGACCTTTGGCCAATCACTTTCTTTCAGCCCTAGGAAGAAGTCAATGGCAAACCACTTCTGAAAAACTTTGCCAAGAAAACTGCAGGGACTAGCCTAAGCCTTCTCCATTAATTGCATAGAATTGGACAGAAGAGACTTCTGGCTGATGTTGCAGTGCTCCTATGCTGAGATCTCCCTGTTGGAGGGCTCCGAAAGGAACTAAAGCCACCCTAAAGGGGTGGTGAAGAAAAGAGAGGCACCCTGCAGTTTGCGGAGAGCAGCAATTCCCTTGCTGGACTCAGGGCTTCTTCCCTCTCCCTCAACAAGAAGAGGCAGCCATCATGGCTGCCATGAAGTTGGGACAGCTGCAGCAACTAAGAAATGTACAGGAGCAGTGTAGATGAACAGTGACTGTAGCTGGGTAAGAAGATTCCTTTTTATTTAGACCCTAACTTTAAAAAAGAAAGAAAGATGAAAATCCAGAAAAAGAGACTCTTAGAACTATTTTTTTAAAGCAACTAACAACCATAGAGAGAAAAATCCTAGACCTGAAAGAGGAAGTAAAGGGAGAGAAGCTAAAGACCTTTTAAAACATAGAAAATTGGACTCTTAAATTGGGTAGGCATTGTTTTGGAAAGGCATTATAAAATGCTGGACTTGAATTTATTTGAATAGCTGACTTTGCTTTCATAAATTGAACTAAATTTGGACTAATTAAATTGTTAAGATTTGAAACAACGCTGAAACCTAAGCTGAGGATGCCATCCACTGGTGAATAGAATATACCAGACCCATACAAGTTTAGAAAAAAAATTTTGATGAGAAAAATAAACAACATTCATCTGGAGGACTGTGGTGACATTGACTGTTCTATAACTAGTTACTTTATGATCACTGTAGACTCTATTATAGAAAACTTTTAAGTAAAGCAAAGTGATTTTTGATTTGCGGAAGCTTCCTGGACTATATAAATAGAATTGATTAATAATCCTAAGATGTAAATAACTATGATTATTGAACTTTCTGAGGACTAACATTGAACTAGAATATATTGTTTCTGGACTTAAGTAAGAGTGGGATTTATTAAATTAAGACGAGATGCTCTACTAGGGGGAAAGGAGTGAGATTTCAAGAGAAATGGCATTGATGTTCCAAATCATTAGGGGTACTATGGAAAAGAATCACAGAGAGATAAAATAATGCAAGGCATATATGGGAAAATGGAAAATTACATTATAAGTGATGATGAATGAAGATCAAAGAGTACAGGAAAGAGAGGAGGTAGCAGAAAGAATGGAAGAAAAGACTGAATAGATAAGCCAGCAACTAAAGCAGGAAGATGGGAAGGAGATGCTAAAGACTATAATGGCTGATGAAATAAATCAAGGGAAAAGCACTTTAAGAGATTTAAAAAGGGAATCAGATAAACTGGAAGATATTTTTGAAAGGGAGATAGGGGTTTGGGTGGATACTCTGGAGACCTGGCAGCTTAGGAGGATAGAGATGGGAGAAATATTTAGTCTCAATGGTGAAGATGCAGATGTTGATAGGGATAAAGATTCAAGATTGTTGAGGACCCAAGATTGTTGGGGGCAGTAAGCTGACTTTGTAAGAATGCCGCTTGGTAATNAGAAGGACAGCATATAAATGTGAATTAAAAAAAAAAGAGAGAGAGAGAGAGGAGTATGGGAGACAAGCCAAAAAACGAATAAGAATTGAAGTATTAAAATGAATGAGAGATAATGGACAGAAATGAATTATGTATGTATGTATGTATGTATGATGGTCTGATTAGAAAGATTGGAGGTTAGAAGAGGGTATTATAAGGTATGTTTAAATACTAGGAAGACTGATTCTTGAATGGCGTTTTGTGACTTTGAACAATCAAATAATGAAGAGCTATGCCTTATATAAACATGTGTATTAATATCAGGATTAGCAAGGATGATCTGACTAGAAGTTAGAATAGAGCTAGAAATAAGAACTAGGGAGAATTTTAGCAGATACAATCTTTATACAATAGAATGTAAGTAATAATTTGATGGAAAAATTAGAGATTGAAAGATGGTATTATCATGTATGCTTATAACATCATTGGCATTAAAATGGAATATAATATTGAATAACTACTTTTTAAAAAAACCATGTATATTAATACTAGGATTATATAAGCTTGATTAATACAACAACCATTATGAATATCATTATTGATGTTTGTATCAAAATGAATTATACCCACGGCCACACTGTTCATGTAAATAAAATAAAAATCTAATAAAACCTGGGGGTGGGGAAAGAGAATTAGATAGAAGAATATGTATGTATGTTTGTATATATGTCTGTGTTATCACATATAATTCAGCCTGGCTTGGGAGGATAATTTGTGCATACAAGTGATAGACATATCAACAACATATACATGTGAACATACACACGTTGAATGCACTTGTTTTACTGTAATCTGTACTTTTGCATATGTATTTTAATTATATTTTGCCTTGTTGCACCTTTTATACTTTTGTGTTAGTATCTTAATTTTCCTAGTTTAGCATTCTTCAGTGTACAGGCAAACAATGAAGTCCATAAATAAAGCAATCAATGAGATACATTTGGAACAACCATTTTTCAAATATTACAAAACCTAATACTAACACCAATGATACCTCTTCAGTTTTTAATGTTTAAAAACCTTAATCAATTCACAAAGACAGACTGCTTGCTAGGAAAGCTCCAGAGTTTTGCCTTATAAAGGTATTTATATATTCCCTGTCATCGGAAAATTACACTGATGAATCCCCAAAGAATATGATGCAGGCCATTAGCTTGTTGGCTGTTCCTAGATTCCCAAGATAAAGAAGAAAGGCAGTAAGGTTTGAAAGAAACTGACAAAAATCTGGGGCAGGTGGCAATTTGTTGAGAGTGATACTTGGAACTTGCAGGTATCTGTACTTCATGGAGCAGGGCAGGGCCAGAATAGAGAAAGAGAGCTACAGCATCTTTTTCTACAGAAAAAAAATGTTAAAATACTTCTAGCCATGGCTCCAAAGTGATACCTTCATAGAACACTTTGATTTCACCAAGAAGAGAAGACCAGTATACAGCAGCAAAGAACTAGAGTATAGTATTGGGCATCCAGACTTTTGCAACATATCTGGTAGCACTATAGTACTGAAATGATAAAACAGACTCTAAACCTGGAATTCTAGTTTAACTGGGAAGGGGTATCTCATATTATTTTTCCAGGTAAATACCTATATTAAGCCTGCCGTTCTCCATCTGGTTTGAAAGAAAATGTGAAAAATTTTAAATTTTCATCAAGGAAAGGGATCGATGGACATAGTGGCTGGGTTCACATATTCTACTAATAATGTTTCTTCAGATTGTGCTAATAATATGATTTGGTTTTGAATTAATGTGAAATCTGAACTCAACCATTCTCATAATACATAATCTATAGTATTATGTTTGAACACTATGGTTTCACCTTTCGCCATTCACTATTCCAGTATTAGAGGTGTTTCCCTTCTTCTCCCAAAAGGTATCTTGCTGTACAGACAATCTAAAATTCTTCAATATGACTGATACTGAAATCTGGACTGGGGCCTTCCTTAGGACCATTTTCTTTTTGGTGGCAGGAGAGTTTGATTATATCAAGCCAGGCTCTCCCTTTATTTACCATGACCCCAATAACATGGTGGTGCTCTACTTGGTTAGAGAGGTAGCTGGAAAAGAGAGGCCAAACCCTTGCTAAACCTTAAGAGAAATAGCAAGAAAGTAAGGAGGGGCCAATTCTTTTCCTGAAATGTTGCATGGAGCTGCTTTGTGCAGCTGGAGAGCTGGTGGAAAAAGAGCCATCTCTCCCCACTTCTCCTGTTAGGATGAAATTTGGGTGGCAAGGAAGTTGACTGTCTATCTCCCGGGCTCTGATTCTGCAGATATGAATCTGTAACTGAGTTTCTGGCAGAGAAAACAAATCAACCAGCAATTGCCAACCAGACCCCTCCCCCGCCACACACACACACACACACACATCAAAATCTGACCAGGTCCTGTGAAGAGGGACAATTAGTTGAATTAGGATCTTACTTCATCTCACAACCTTATAGTCAGAATGGAATTCAGGTTATTGTGTTATAGTTGTGAAATAAGATAGACAAATCCAGAGAATCCTCCCGTTTTACAGATCGATATTCCCTCCATTAATGCAACAGAACAAGATAATAGGAATTCCTTTCTGAATTTATGTATTAGTATTAATCCATTCTATATTTCCCATATTCTTGCCAAGAAAACTACAGAGACCCAGACATGGTCATGAAGTCACCAAGATTCAAGTTCAGCCTGATCTAATATTGACCCTTCACAGTAACTGTGGCTGAATTCATGTTGGGAAGATATGCATGGTGGACATGTCACTATAACAAGAGGAGAGGTCTTGGCCCAAATACTGGTAGATAGGACTGCCTCACTGCAGCCAAGCAGTTCCAAAGTGCTTTCCCAAGACTTTAGACTCTCCTTTGTCTAACACAAATCCATTATTCTCTCTCTTCTTCACACACCTTCATATTCAGTTTCACTCACTCCCTGCTCCTCACAGCAATTTAGTTTTTAGAGAACTTCCATTGCTCCCAAGAGAGGTTCATGGCCATGCAGGCAATTTGGAAGGAGATCCCAATACTTCAGAAAATATGCCCTGTTAAAGAATTCTCTTTGTGTTACAACTAAGTCTTTTAAAAGTCTAAGTGCAGCAGTGGAAGATTTCTTTTGATGAGTTCTTAATGGGGGAGAAAGGATTACCCTTTCTGAATAGTAAAATCTATTCCTAAACTGCACACATTAAAATCAGGCTTTTAAAAATCTACATGCTGTGTGGGAAGAAGAGAAGCTCTTTTTTTCCCTATAGCTGCTAATGGAAGACGTGGAGACTCCATTTTTGTTTTAAGAAGAGAATGGACAATTGTTTATCAAGAATGGTATAGGTCTCCTACTTGAGGCAGAGGGTTAGATCAGAAAACTTCTAAGGTCCATTCCAAATCTGTTATACTGTTATTATAAGAGTCAGGGACAAGGGTCTGGTGGAAAGAGGCAAAATGGGAAAAAGCTTGCAGTATCTGGGAAGCCTAAAGCCTGGAGATTCACCATTTCTGATAAATACAAATATCAACAAATAAATGGTGCTTTTCAAAAAATGTTCTAGGTTCTTGGCTTTTTTTTGAGTGATATTTCGATTAGTTCTGTGAAAATACCTTTCTAACAACATTAGTAGCTTCCATGAAGAAAGAATTCTTTCATACAACAGTTTTTTTAAAATTTGAATATTTCCAATATGATATAATGAGTATATCTCTAAAGGTATCCAGTGACATTTAGTTGTGTTTAACTATGAGGGAAATAAAATCAGAGAAAGCACAACAGTCAACTTGACTCCTATGTATCCATTAAGGCTCCAGTTCTCTTCAAATATTGACTGATAAAGCTATCCCTTTTCTGGTGAGTGATCAGAACAATATGACAGCATAGGGTACAAATCAAAATATAAATCATATTTATACATTTATATTGATGTCTAACAGACATAAAATTAGATGCATAAAAGGCATGTCAAATTTAGCTTTGATTCCTTTTAAAAATAGTAAATGTAGAGATTATATCTGAAGAAAAATGGGAGAAAGAAAAATACCCCTAATCTAGTGATTTATGTTACATTTTCATAGGCAAGGAAGAGTAAACCTTTCCACAGAAGTACAGGACACATTTAATATAGCACATTAGCTGAAACCAATTCTCCAGCAGCTTTCATAATTGTGCGGAAGTCTGAATGACAAGCTATAGTTTCTGAAATTTCTTGAACCAAACAATCTTAGAGGAGGCAGGAGCCTGTCTTCTTGGATATTTGCCCTGTCTACTGATATGGCAAATACAGACGCTGCTACAAGTATTGGTATGTCTCCATTAAAAGGAAAAATAGTGACTTTTATGTTATCTGTCTTTTAAAGGTAGCCATTTACTTGTATCAGTTTTATCTTAATTCCCAGCAAATTCTTTGGGGAAAAGTGGAAGGATACCAACAATACTTTTGGCCACATCTGTAAGATTAACCAGACTTTTGGTTTAGTTAGTTCTGTGTGGTTCCACAACATTTTGAAAATGGAACTTTTAAATTGAGAGAATGGATCTCAGTGTAACAACAGGAGATTTCTTTTGAGTTCATTATTAACCTTCCTGAGTAAAACCTCTTCCTAAACATTGCAATTGGGCTTTCCAATCTTTAGTCTGGTATCCAGGGAACTTTTTAGATTCCAGATAAGAAAATGACCAACTGTATGCTACCTTGTTAACTTTTTATTATTTTACTAAGTGTGTCCAGATGACGACAATTTGCTAGTCTTTCACATTCTGATTTGTTTCTTTGCTGTTATCCAAACTTTTAGCACTTACCTCTTCAAATCATCCCCAATTCCTAAACAACCATCTATTTCCACTACAAGAAATTATACCAGATCTCAACTCCAACATACCTTTGAGTAATGTTTCTGCCAATTTTATTGCTTCTTAACCTCTCTGGGTAGATATTAAACAAAGTGCTTAGCTGCTGTTTGATCATTATTATTAAATTGCTCTATAATAAGCCAATTTCTTCCTTCACCAAATATTTTCTGTGTATTCGATTCAAGACTTGAATCTGTCCATACTCCTTATGACTTAGAATCTGCCAGTTGTAAGCCAACATGAAACAATATAGCATAGCTTTATGACACGCATATTGTTGCCGGGTGCAAAGTAACAGAGCAAAGAAAAATTATAACACAGAGAACTGAACACAGCAAAGGTGTAATGGAGCATAACGAAGTATAACTGAAGGGGCATTAGTCCCTTACTTGGATAGCACTAGAAATGAATTAATCTACAAAGAGGCATTAATAGCTACTATTTTGAATACCTGTAATTAGGTGCTTTGGGGGGAGAAGCTTAAGCTAAAACTTTCTGAACACATAGGGCTTGAACTGGAAGATTTTTTACTTTGGAAAATATAAAATATTCCTAAGATTTTCTCCACAAAGAAGGAAGATTGATATCTTAGTGTGCCTCATACTTTTAAAAGCATTTGAACACATAAGCGGAAGATCATTACATTAATATTATTATGACCATATACTGAGTGTAACTAGGATACCAAATGTTTTCTATTTCTTTCTTATTTTACAAAATACATACCTGTAAATTAGCCTCTTCAATTTAGTTCATCCTAATGTAATTTGTAAATTATACAACCAAGAGTCAAATTATTGTAACTGTGAGGGAGGGAACCATTGCATATACAGATAGCTCTCCATCTCAACAGCACTTATCTGTTTCAAGTGAATATTGTAGTATATGAATTTGACCAAAGATGTATCATTTGAACAGTTCCCATTATCTTCCAAGTTATTGAAGATAAAAATTGGTCTCTGTACTGAACTAAATAAAATAGCACAAGGCATAATATGGAAGGAAACATCTACTGTATAAACTAGTTACAGTAAGTGGTTTTCTTCTGCATCAGTTGTAGGATGACATAGCTTTCACAAACAGTGTTGAATATTGTACTAAGCTTTTTGGTATTGATATATGTGTAGGAATGTGGAAAAAGCAGGGGAGTCTTCTCACTAAACAAAATATATTGCTAATGTAGAAAAGGAGTCTCTTTTGAAAAATGAATGGGAAAACGTGAGTATAAGCCTGAATGCAATTATGTCAATTTCTATTTTCAACCTCTTCCAGGAAAGCAAATAAAGTTATTATTCATAGCTTTATATGCATGTATCAATCATATCAATACTTCCAATGTCAAAATAGTCTATTAAAGACAACCAATAATAATACATTTGAGTCAGCTCACTTCCTTTCATATGGATAGGCATTCTTATGATGCTAGAAGAACATCACACTCTATTTGCAAAAAGCAAAACAAAACAACACCACAGTTATTAGAGACTCATTGTTGAGAGGAAGCAAGATTAATAAAAACCTTTCCCAACTGGTGTCTTCCAGAGGTGAGATGCAACCCATTTAAAGCATTAAGTTGAAAAACTTGGAATATTGTGTAAATGTTGCAAAAGTTCACTTATCTCTTGGCATAATAAACACAATGTATGGCTGAGGAATTCTAGGAATTGAAGTTCACAAGTCTTAAAATTGCCAATTTAGAGACTCCTGCTCCAAAAGAAGGATTTCAACAACAATTGATTTTTATATCACATGGATATTCCAGAACAAAGGTTCTTAAACTGACTCAATTACCCTTTTCCTAGTCTTCAAAAATGTCATTAAACTCACACATAAAAACCAGACTCTTATTGTTTGGCAATCCCCAAGTGGATCATCCACTCACCAATTTAAGAACCATGAATATAAAAACAAATGGATGGAGATTAATGGGGGAAAAGGAAGTCTAATGTTGCTGGATGAAATTTTAAAATACTAGATGCATTTGAATCATGACCGGGAAGAACAAACACAAAACTTTAATTCAGTATTTATAGCAATTTATTTCATATTGGTAGAGTGCACTGCAAGCTATAACATCTGAAAATTCACCAAACTATTCATATCCACCAGTCTTTCTATCTGAAGAAAAGTCAGAATCCTGTAAGATTCCAAATATAATCAAGGCAACGATATCACAGATTTACTTTTGGCATTTGCAATGTAGACCACTCTTTTCTTGCCCAGTATAGAAAAATAAACTGCCGCAAGCATCACATCAGTTATAATCTGATACATACAGACATAGATACTAAAAGATATATTCATGGATTGGTTCACACACAGCACTGGACATGTGGAAAAGAGAAAAGACTTTCACTCTAGAACAATTATTTCACCTTCTCTACATTGAAGCAATATAACAAAAGTCAGCTAACTACAAATAATCTTTGAGCTTCAGCTGAACAGTAGACCCTACAGTCTATATTTACATTTTGACGTCGGCTAGCTACTCTATTCTTCTGATGTAAAATTTGTGTAAATTTTGGAAATGTCTTCCCAGATACTGTCTGACTTCATACATGTATACATGGTTTCAAACATTTTGGTCTTAGGGTCCTTTACATTTTTAAAAATGATTAAAACCCCCTCAGAGGTTTGATTCATGTAGGTTTTATCTATCGATATTTACTATACCAGTATTAGAAATTAAAACAGCCATTCTAAAATATTTATTTTACTTTACAGACTGTCTGTAAGGGCCCCAGGAACCCCCAGACCACATTTTGTGAACCATACAGATGTATCCTTTTTTAAAGGGTATTACTGATTCTTGTTTAAATTATTGTGCTACCCTATCTCACTTATGTAGCCAATTGTACAAATAGATTGTTCTGTCCAATGAAAAGAGTTTAACCATGAAAGTATGCTCACCTTACAAATTTTACCTGAAAAGCTAACAGTAAAAGACATCTGGCTATGTCATATAAAAGGGGATTTAGAAGTTAATGTAGATTTTATCTTTGTATTAAACCTTAGTATAGCCATCCATAATCTTGTATCTTCCAAAACCGCTGGGCCTATTATTCTAGGATTCCCAGCTATGCTAAAAAAAGGCTGGTCTATTACATAAAACTGAATGACAGGAGGATAAACTCAAAACAAAAATGAAGTAGAACTTCTGATAGACTTGCAACATTTGGAAAGTAATATTAAAACATTCTTCCAAAAAGAAAAAGCAAGAAATAATGTCATTCTAGAGTAGCTACATAAGATATATGTATACAGCATGCTGTTGTTTCTTTACTGCCATTCCCAGAAATCGGGGTTCTTTAAATATTAATATAACTCTATAAATATATACAATTAAATGATGACACCATATAAAACATTAAACTATGCAATTTACTAATCTTATTCATCAAATTTTAATTTCACTTTGAATTGGTAAGATCAGCAGGAAGTTTCTTGTCTAGAAATATGAATGTATAGTTCTTTAGCTTACCCAAATAGAAGTCACTTCACATTTGTTATGATGGTGACCTATATAACATGAAATTAGCAGATAAATTGTTAAATGGAGAACAAGCCAACTATTTTGAAAGTAATCCTTTGCAAACTTTATCCTTTGATAAGGAATGAGATCCTCTGCAACTTTAGATATATTTCAAGAAGCTTTAATGTTTAAAACATTTCTATGCTACTGTAACAATGAGTTAGAAACAATTCTTGTTCTCAAAGGTAAAAATCACAGCACACCAATAACTTTTCTTTACTAATAGGGAAAAAGAAGCCTTCAGCCCCATTCAGCAGATTTCAAATTTTGAGAAAAATGTAAAGTATAACCAATTTATTTACCTATTCATGAAATTTCTATACCGCTCATCTAAGTGACTCTGGGTGATTTACAACAGCAATTTAGGTAAGTGTTGTTTAAGACATTGATTCCCTGGTATAAATTATTTTCAGTTTTCCCACCACTAAAATGCAAATAGAATTTATTTTTAAGACACATTAATTTGTTATATATTGTTTAAGCTATTGTTTACTTTTTCTTATTTTTAATTTTGTAGCACTATAAATACCAATAGAATTTATTTTTGCATAACTATATAACATGTTCACTTCATTTTTTAACTAGTAAAAAGGTGGCAAAATATAGGGTAGGCCTTGTTATCACTTATGGGATAGAGTTGGTTAAGCAACTGTATTCTGTGAATATACAAAATTGATCCTTATCAAGCTGAAAGGAGGCACTACTATATGTACTGTAAGGTTCAGTTTTAGTCCCTGTGCTGCTAAATATGTGTGTGTGTGTATTTTCTTGAATTGCAAAATGGATTAAAAATATGATTACCCAGTCTACTGATGACACAAAAAGAGGAGAGGGTATCAAACAAAACAATATCAATATTCAGGAGAATTTTAATAGGCTGGTAAAAACCAGAAATATGAATTTCAAAAAGGAATAATGCAGCATTTTACATGTGGACAGGAAACATCTAAGGCATGAATAAAGGATAGGAAGACCATAATGAGTATTAGGAGATGCAAAAAGGATCTGAGTACTTTGGTGGATCACAAGCTGAACTTCAGCCAATGGTATAATACAGCTGTAAAAGAAGAGAATACAGTCTTAGGCTGCATAAAAGTATAATGTCATGACCCAAATAATTAATCATTCCTCTCTATTCTAGACAGTCAGACTATAACTAGATTATTGTGTTCAGTTCTAGGCACCACATCTTAGGAAGGATAGTGACAAACTGGAACATATTCAAAAGAGAGAAGAAATAAGATGAAAAGGAAGCTGGGAGGAAAGAATGAAGTTTGAGAAGTTGGGTACAGAAGAAAAGACTGAGGAGACATGATATTCGGCTTCAGATATCTGAAGGGCAGTAAGTCTGTTTAATTGAAAAGAATTCACTTGCCCCCAAGCAGGCTGTTCCATTATTGAATAGTGCTTATTGCTAGTTAGTAAATCCTTTGTGATGTATACTGCAACCTGCTTTCTTATTGTTTAACCCTATATTTTCTTATTTTGTCTTCTAAAATTACTCTGAGCACTATAAAGAATTTTGTCTTAGATTTTATTACCAACCATATATTATAGATCTCCAAGTTTTTATAGAATATGTTGTCACATGATACTTTATTTTTCTTTCAATCTTCCTCACTATTCTTGCTTCATTATTTTTACAGACCTGGAAGCATTCCTCCTAATTTTTATAATTGTTACACATAAACACATACTCATTCCCAAATCTGAATGAAGTTACCATCAAAAGGTGCATTATTATTTAATGCTTGCTATTATTTCATTGTTTCTTTCCGCTAAGTCAAATACTATTGCTTTTGTGGTTTTTCAACACTTAATTAAAAATGTAGTCTTTGGAAAATTAAGTTTTGAAGACAATAGAGTTCAATATGCATTATTTTTTACGATAACATTACTGAAGTTTCCAATTTGAAAGAAATAATATTCATTTTTGGGAACATGAATGTGTGAATGAAGCCATCTGGTTTCCAGCTTTACACCTTTATCTGATTAGACTTTGATCTGAAAAGCCTTAGGAGCACAAAATGTTCAAAATTACTCTGTTAACATGCATGAAAATATTTTGTCAAACCATAAGTATTCAACAGCTGTTACTGCTAAGTCATGAAGATCTTGAGATCATATTTGCAAAACATTTCTTTACATTTCAGATGAGGCTGGAAGCTCAGCCTCTTCCTGGATAATTAGTGCTGCTAGGCTGTTCATTTGTCTGAAGAAGTGGGGGCATCATCTTATTATTCTTGCATCCTATTGTCTTAAGTGATTATCTCCCTGTTCCTAACAACTATTGGCAGAACCACAATATGTTTGCACTTAGGTTCAGCTTTCAGTGTTGTCTGGCTTATAAAACAATAAGTTTAACTGAATGAAATAATGTTGATCACCCTAATCTGTATGTACATGTATTTTAAAAACAACATGCAGATTTTCACTTCCTATTAGACAAGTACAGATGGTGCACCTTTCAGTATTACCGCCCACTCATGTAAAGAAAGGGGCAACATCAAACGGGAGGAACAACAACCATTTTCAGCTCCTTTTCCTTTCTTCCCACGCTGTTTGGGGGGTGGGGTGGGGGAGAATGAAAGGAAGAATCTTCTTCAGCAGCAGCAGCAGCAGCAGCAGCATGGAGAGAATTGTAAAGGAACCAGCCCAGGATGTTCAACCAAGTCTGAATTGCTGTGCAAATCAGGCAAGTTCTCCAATGCCAGCAAATGCAAATAAGATACCTGTGAGCCATCCCCTTTTGGACAGTAATGGTTCTAAGACTCTTACAGCCTTTCCTGCAGCTTTTCCATGCACCTCCTGCCAAAGGCAGACTATCCCTCCAATCAGCTTAGTCTGAAAGGTCTGCTCACTTGCCCTACAATTGCATCCTCTTCCCTCCACAAACAGCTGCACACCCACCTCATCTGTCTTTCTCTCTTTCTTTCCTTCCCCACCTTCTGACCTTTAATTGGATTAAAATTGCACATCCCTCCCCCCACCTCCATATTACCGCCTTTGGCTATGCTGTTTGGGAAATCCTGGAAATCCTAGCCTCAGTATATCCGAAGGGCGCCCGGTTGGAAACGGCTGTTCCAGGCAGAACTAGAATTCGCGCCACCCCGCNCATCGCAGAACTAGAATTCGCGCCACCCCGCTTCCACTGCTGCTGTCTAGGAATGTGCAGGCATCGTCTTCCGTGGAAGAGCGCGCTCTACGCCTCGACCGGGGCTCCCCTGTCCACGCTCCCCTGCACTCTTCTAGGTGAGTGTGCCCCAACCTGCATTGCCCCAAATGGGGCAGTCTCCTTGCATCAGCGGCCTCTCTCTCTCTCTCTCTCTCTCTCTCTCCCTCCCTCCTTCCCTCTCCCCTGCACGGGGAACACGGGGATCGGTCAGCCGCACTGTTTTGTCTAGGCATCTGCTCTGCGTAAAAACACCTTCTGCCACAGCAGACCCAAGACTGGCCAGCGCCACGGAGTCCAACGATCATGGCACCCCCAGATAGCCTCCCGCCCTGCACCCTNCCAGATAGCCTCCCGCCCTGCATCCCAGAACTTGCTCAGCCCCGGGGTTTTCCCCCCTCCCCAAAAGAGAACGAGGCTTGCGGGGGAGGATGTCTTCTTCCACCCGCGCCTACAGGGATCCCCCCCCTTTTCCTTGTTCGCGGCGCCCCACAAACCCCCCTCGCCTCCTTACCGTCCCAGCTCTGACTCCAGGTCGTAATAATCCGTGAGGGTGTCCCTATTGGAGCCGTCGATCCAAAAATCCGGTTTGGCGGAGCCGGCAGCGACAGGGGTGGCGACACCTCCGACCCGGCCCGGGGTAGAGGCAGGGAGAGGGGCAGAGCCCGAGGCAAGAGTACCAGTGGCGCTGGGGGTGGCGGAGGCAGAGGGAGGCGACGAAGACGNGGCGGAGGCAGAGGGAGGCGACGAAGACGTGGAGGAGGGCATGGTGACTTTGAGCATGCTGCGGTGGAGGTTCAAGCGGCGGTGTTGGGGTCCGCCGGGATTCGCCGGCTGTTCAGAGGCTGCGAGGAAACGAGAGGACAAAGCGGCTAGCGGCGGCTTCTCCGCTCCCACCCCCGCCTCCGGCTCTCGAGCTGACGAGCGAAGCGGGAGGGGGAGGAAACTCTCGCGGGCTGCCTGAGGAAGCCGAGCTGACAGCCAAACTTCTAGCCGGGCGCAGCAGCAGAAGCAGCCGGCGAGCAAACCTCTCGGGCTGCAGGGGAGGGCGCGCTCTCGGTCGGATCCGCGCGCCCGGCCACGCGCTTCCTTGCCTCTTCCAAACGCGCCCTGCGAACACAGGCGACTACTGTACAGGGTGGAATGGGATGGGGGGGGGGGGGGCGGGGGAGTCA
>AZIM01002927.1:21851-52424 GCA_000516915.1 Ophiophagus hannah | reverse complement strand
GCTAACTGCTAGTTATTACTTTACTTGTTTCTAGATGTTGGCAGATGTTTTTTTTATTATCTTTTCCAGTATCTTCCGGGGTATTGATGTTAGGCTGCTTGGTCTAGTTTCCTGGGTCTGTTTTTTTTCCTTGTTTGAAGATGGAAACCACATCAGCTCTTTTCCAGTCCTCTGGTAGTTCCCCGGTGCTCCAGGATTTTTGAAAGATATGTGCAGTGGTTCTGAGATGACCTCTGCCAGCTCCTTTAAAACTGGGATGTAATCCATCAGGCCCTGGTGATTTGTGTTCATCAAGATCAGACAGGTGCTCTCTTACTATTTTTTTGCTTATTCTTTTATTTCTGGTCTGTCTTTTAGAGTTATGTTTTTGGTGGGTTGAGCTATAGTTTCTTTTTGCATGAAGACTGATGCAAAGAATGAATTAAGCAGTTCTGCTTTCTCTCTGTTGCCTGTTACTTCATTGCCGTCTTCTCTCTTTAGTGGACTGTGTCTGCCCTCCTGAAGGGAGGCACACCTCACAATTTGGGAAACCCTGATTGATAGGCATTATCAATTTGCAAATTGAGAGTCAGGTCATTTTATTCTATCTAACATTTATCATGTAGATCTATGTCTACATAGATGTAGACATATTTGCATGTATTTCAATTGTGGATCCAGCCATTCTCAATCTTGGTTCGTGTGAACACCCAATTATTATTTTTAGATTATCTAGCTTTTGGTATATTTAGCAAATAGTTTTCATTTCAACATAGAAATTTAATTTTACTATCCAAGTATTTACATTGAAATGCAATGTAGGTATCTTTATGAATAACTGCTATTTCCCCCCAAACTAATCTCTAAGCATATTTTTTCATGATTCGATTCCATCTCACAATATAAGTAACCATGATCAAACTATGTAAGGTTACACATGGCTGACAATTCGGTGATAAGCAGGACAGACTGTTCCTCTGAAGTTCCACCCTCAGCCTGTGATGTATCAGAAGTCATAGTGGGCTTTTCCAGATGAATATCAAGGATCTCAGCTGCTTGAGATGTCATCCATCAACATAATTTGTCTTGAGATGTCATCCATCAAAACAATTCTTCTAGGGAGAAAGGATTTAGAATGACCTCCTCTATCAGAAAAGATAAGACTTCCTTTGCCTTGTTTTATGAGGCATAATTAAATCTAGACTTTCTTCTTTAAACAATGTGAAGATCAAAATGTATGTAACAAGTTTATGAAAAAGCAAAAATATAACTTCCCCAGTTCAACAAATTAAACAAAAAAGTTAGCCACTGGAATCTCCATGCCATAAATCCATTTTTGGTAATTGGTTCCACTATCCAATTCTTCTTACCATAGAAATGTTTCTTAATATTTCTTAATATTCTGGAATCTGTTAGCTATCCTTCGATCTTTACTGTTATGAAGGTTCATGGTCTTATTTCCAAGTAGGATATATGTTTGTGACAAAATAACTAACTGGAAATACATTATAAACTTTAAAACTAGTCAGACCCTAAGGCTGGTAGAGTTGTCAAAAGCTGGCTATCTTTCTCAAAGGTTAGAGCAGAATATCTGCCTTTAAATCTACCAGACTTTCATTGAAGAAATCCTCCTAATTCTTGTCTGGAGAATGGAAAGAATGGAAAGGTGAATGGAAAGTCACATGATCCAAAGTTCCCCGTTCTCTGAACCTGTTTCCAAGAAGGAAGACAACATATGCAGCACAACTAATTTCTCTTTTGTTGCTTCAGTAGCATAAAAGCATGAGTCTGATGATGAAAAAAAAGGCAAAGATTCCCTCCCATTTCCACTTCAAAATGTGGGCTCAGCAAGAAACAAAGTTGTCCATCTTGGAGTTTCTCACTTTCTAATTTTTGTTTTTAAATTTCTGCAACATACATTTTTCTGCATTTAAAAAGAAAAATTATCATATATAAAATCTAGAAATAGTAAGAAGACATATACTATACTACACCTGTAATCAGTTTGAGTTTGGGTAGCTGAGGCCATTGGAGGTAGGCTGAACCTGGAGGCCTCCTGATGGTGCTTTTTATGATATGTAGCTAGCATAGCTTGATAGGATACATAACCAATGTAAACTCCTACAGCTTACAGTATTGCAGTATATTTGTAGTTCTAAGACCACAGCATGTGATGGACTGCTAAATTTTTGAATCTCATATTTTTAAAAATTGGCTATTATGTCAGCAATATAATGACATAAACTGTTTTATGAGTTTCTTCAGTGCAATGACATGAATATGTTGATCTGTTGCTAAAACATGGGAAAAAAGACCTGAGACTGAGGAGTACACATACTATTCATAGGGTCAGAAGGGATTTTTAAAAATATAAAATTATATATTCATGTAATTCAAATATTTCCAGCAAAGGAATAAATCTAAAAGCATGACTGGTTTCCATCAGAGATATGCTTGTAATTAAAGGATCTGAATTCTGAATAGACAACATACCTTCTTGGTAATTGCCCCTGCTCTGTGGAACATCTTCATCTGAGATCCAGAAGACCCTACCTTCCTGGCCTTCTGTCAACCCTTTGAGGTCCAGCAGACTAGAAAACTAAAGCTATGGATACTAGCATCATTATATGGCTATAGTAACAGAATTTTATAAATCTGAATAATACTCATTTCACTCCTCTTATATTTGTGAGAATTAAGATGGAAAGTCTGAGACATTTTCTCAAATTCTATTTCTGTCCTAGCCCCAGATTTCTTTTATCTGACCACTGGCTCTTCATCTTGTTCCTGAAGGCTATTTCTGCAGCCAAAAAAAAAAGTTTCTGAAAAGGTGTCAAGACCAATCTTTCCTCATAAATCTTGAGGGCTTATACAAGTCTGAAAGCCAGAAAAGCTCTACAAATTGTTTGGATATGTGGGGATGTGTTGTGTTTAGGATGCCAGAAAGTGAACATGAGTAATTTTACTTGCACTTATCCTATAAACACTTTACAGGTTGCATGAAAGTGTACAAATTCTGAATTATTCTAAACTCTTTAGCAAGGAGGGGATTGGGAAAAAGGAAGAAAAGTCTTAAAATTTGGTGACATTGTTCATCCGCAAAGAGAGTGGTTTAAAATCAATTTTAAGACAGATTGTAGAGTAATACCTTAATAATGGTACAACTGTATTACTGTAGATCCACCTACCATTTTGAGACAAAGAAAATTGTCTCAAATTTCTGCTGCAATACAATTAGAATTTTGTGCGTGCATTGTATTTGTGTATATGTGTAAATATGTGGGTGTGTTTGTATACTATGTTGGAATATGGTAAGAATTAGCCGGGGTGTGAATTTTACAGTTTTGAAAAAATTCTGCTCATTTTTATCTAGTTAATTTATAACAAAATCTATTTCGAGATTCAAGCATTCACATTTTCACTTCTTCCAATTTATCTGAATTTCAAAATGCTCCCACTGGTCCCCATTCATATCACTAGGATAGTTCTCTCCATAGTAGAGATGAACTCTTACAATTTGTTTCATTTTTGCATACTGAATATTTTCTATATTAAACTTGTTTTAAGAATTTTATTATACCTATAGTTATTTAAATAGAATGCACATTATTAGTTTATGAAGATACGAGATTCATATTTCAATTTGAATAAAAAGTCAAGTTATATTGATAATATTTTAAAAACTGATGTACAACACCCCTTATTAGATATGCTTTGTACAAAAAATTAAGGATTCAACATCTTCAATCTTACAGAACAAAAGGTACTTCATAAGAGAGCTGTCTTGATGTAATTTAAAATGCAAATGTTTTGGTTGAATAGAGTCTGCAAATGAATCCAGATTTCTTCAAGTTGGGTTGACAGCCTGGATACTTCTGCCAACAAAACAGGCTCGGAACAAATGATTTTAAAATGCAACTAAAAGAAAAAAGAAAAAAAGAAAACACATGTTCATTTAAATGGCATTGACAGGATAAAAGTAATTGATCTAGTTGTTTGAGAAAGCTATCACATCACTATGATTGTATTAGCTAATAAACTTTTCAACTGTTCTCAAGAGGATGCAAATCTTTCATAAATCATATTAAAATCTAAGCATGTCCCATATATCTATCATGGAGCATTAATGTATATAACAAAGCATCTGGGAAGTAGCAGTACTGCAGATAATGCTAAACGCTATTTAAAATTGCTCAATCCTTATTTATAACAATGAAAATGGTAACATAAAAGGGTTCTGTACTAAACAGAATAACTGGATTCCTTTCAGTATTAGAGGCACTATTCTGCAATGGTTCCATTCTGTCCTGAATGGGTGGTTCCATTTAGAATTTTTGGGAAAGAAGAGATCACTGTCAGGCCATTGGGCATATCCGTATATGATGCTGACGCCTTGACCTGCTCCTTCACAGAATTTAACATGAACCTTTGGAAAGGCTTTCTGTTGATGTGAAATGAGGTGTTATCAATATGGTAAACATATCCAGTTAGGCACTACCCAGAAGTTTCGGCCTTGTGTCTGAGAGTTGTGAGGCACTGGGTGAAGCTGAACAGATTCTGACAGAATCACAGAGAGAAAGAGTTGCCATCCCATAGATATGCTATCTGTTGTTCTTGATGAAGTTGTACTTCTCATGAAGGAGTAGGTGTGCAATTTGGGCCAGGGGATTTGTGGCTTCTACTAAAGCAATACACCAAGGCTATTTCCAGAAGAATCTTCAAACAGCTTCAGCTTGTTCTATAACTGTGACCTTTCTGGATTCAGGAAGTACTGAATAAAGTGGATCATGCTTTTGCCATCTTTTGGTTAGACTACTACAATACATCTACTCAGGGCTGCATCTGAAGACAAGTTTGAAACTACAGCAACACTGATTGTCACTAAATGGACAATTTGGAACTAAATCAGGCTGATCATTGTTCAAAGTTCATGACTTTTTCATTTACTTGTGATCATTTACTTGAGGTGAAATCTCTGAAACAGCTGGGAAAGACAACTGCACTCCCCTCCTGAGAAATCAGGGGATAGAGGTTTGGAAGATGCAAAAAGATTTTTAAAAAGAGTGACTCTCTCAGATTGGGATGGCCCAATCCTGCTAATATTTAAGACACATGTAAAAATGGGTTCATCTGCAAAGCCTCTGATGGAGAAATATCCATTTAGAGGGACACCACCAATTCCACCAATAAATTCCACCAATGCCATCCGCCAAGCTGATACATTGTTTTTATAATTGTAAACTGCCTATAGTCTTGTGAATAAGCAATGTACACATTTATAACAAATAAAAAATATATGTGGAAAACACTATTGGAAAAAAAGGCCAGATCTTTTTTAAGTTTTCAGTTTGCTAATAACTGTAATTTAAATTGTATTTGCATTTTTAATTATTATCCTGAATGATCTATTACAGGGGTGCTTAAATCTGGCCTGTGGAGCCGGCCTGGAAATAGCAAAGGACTGGCCCATGGTGCCCCTGGCAACCAAAACTGAGTGCCGGGGGTGGGGGGGTGGTACAGCCGTGCCCCATTTTGGCCGGCAGGGTGCTGAGAAGGCCATATACGCTGAAAATGGGGCACTGGGGGCCATGTGAGGCCCCCCACACCCTGTTTTGGTTGGCAAGGTGCTGGAGGCTGTTCAGGCCAAAAACGGGGCACGGGGGGACTGCAGGAGGCATCTTTCCTGTCCGCCCCCTTGGCGAGAACGACAATGCTGATACGGCTCTTGAAGAAATCCAGTGTGACACCCCGATCTATTCTAAGAAAATTGTAAGAAATAAGTACTGTGCATATATAAATAAAATCATTAATTTTTCTTCCTCTTCAAACAAACACTTTCCCAGTAGGTGAAAACTGTATATTCAAATATGTATTTACCTTTAGAAACAAGGCAAGGTATGCTTGAGCTAGTTCAAAGTCACACTTTGTGTTCAGCATTGCTTCAATCATTCTTAGGAAACTCTGCATCACCTCAATAGCACCACCGCCATCTGGTGACAAGCCTCTCAGTTCTGTTTCAATATTAGATGGTCCCATGTCCTTCAGAATGCTCAATGGAGACTTATCTGTAAAAACATTAAATGGTGAAAAGTATAGAAAATATTTTAGATATTTTAGATATTGCAGAAACTCTTGTCATGTTTAATCTGTGATTTTGTTTCTCTCCCAGAACACTTACTTCATCTGGATTAGTTTTTGCAAGAAAAAATTAAAAATCCTATTCCAAGAGGCAAACCATTCCAATTCTCCTGGGCTTTGGGGGGGAGGGGAGTAGGGCATAATACAGAGAATACACCCACATACACAAAATTAACAATGAAAACGTATTTATTTCTCTAGACACTATTTGATAATCTGTCAATGGGCAAACACAACACCTAGATCTCTAGGGTTGAGTAGGACCTCTTGTCCCCCTTAGTTACCACATGCACATATTGTGTTCTAGATAATTATCTGAAATACGTGATCTGTACCGATTTCTCTGTCCAAACCTTTCTCCAACTAGCACATTCAGTCCCATCCCTTCTTGTATTTTGCAAGCCGGTGTACTTTTGGCCCCCAACGTATGTGGGGAAGTCATTATATGTAGGTGAGTATTACAAGTCTGTTGATGGTTTAAGCAATGTACTTATAATTGTTTTATTTCTGTTTTGATATTCATGTCTGTCTGGGACATGAATTGCAGCCTCACAACAAATGTAGATAGAAAGATGGGTAGATAGATGGCAGACAGACAGATATGAAGTTGCAAAGGAGTATAGCCATAGAGTACCAAAGTTATTGATATATGTTTACATAATAAGACATTACACTAACACATAACAAATGCTCATAATTATGTAAGTACATCAGAATGATATACAGTAGTAGAATAAAAAGGACTCAACATGATGAAATATAATAATGACACCAGTTAATTAAAATATATTAATTAAATGTCATTTGAAAATATATAATTTTCTTCTATGTTTCTGTATCAATATAGAATTCTTTACTGGCCAAGTGTGATTGGACACACAGGGAATTTGTCTGTGAGGCAAAAGCTCTCAGAGTTAGAACTACCATCAAATACACTGTCATTTCATATGAAAACTTACAGTTGCTACTTTTTAATGCTTCTTCAAGCTGCAAGTAGAACTCAGATTTTTGAGCCAATATTCCAAGATTTACCACTTTTGACTGGAAATTTAAAAAAAAATCACATCACTTGTAAGTACATTCAAGGGTAAACATATTTTGATGGAATGTTTACAAACATAAGTTAGGAATCACAACAAAGTGTCACCTTCCCACATTTAGAACAGATTTTGGGAGTTATGTATGAGGAAGGGCAAGAATCCACAACAATGGACTCAACAATTGATGAGCTCAGCTTTTCGGGCACTACAATAATATCAATGAATTATGCTAAATTTACCATGAAACTGGCCCATTTTACTGTTGTAATTTATTAACATATTATTAGTGGTTGGCTTCTATTTCATCATCACTATTCTTAAGAAAAATATATAGTTTATAGGGAAAGGGAAAGGCAAGGAAATTTTACCACTGACAAAAGACTCAAACAGAGCATAAAACATCTGCTTCAATTATTAGCCCCACTTTAATATCCAAAAATTATGCTGTTACCCCATACTAAAGATACAAGAGAACAGAACTGAAAAAATAAAGGATGTACCAAGTTCAAGTAGTGCAAGTAATCTGATATAGCACTTAAACCTCATGTGGCTAACAGGAAGATATGATTAAGCTTATACCAGAAACACTTCTGAGACATTTAAGAACTCGGAGAAAAAAAGAAGACATTTAAAAGGCAAATAAGTTTTTGTACAATCAATTCTTTTTACCTGCTGTTTATCACCTTCATGCTCAACAGAAGCAAATTGTGGTATAAGACCAGGAAGAGTGGGAATAAAGAACGGTGCAGATTTTGGTACTTTTGGTGGTTCTTTGGGCTTATTCTTTTGCTGTTAATGGGAATTATCACATCATCACCATCACATTTTTATGTAAATCCAATATTCACAATAAACAAGCAAAATTATTAAATTCTTTGCTGTTAAAAACACTGAAAATCCATCTAAAATATTACACACAGAATAATCATAAATCACAAGGAGATATCAGTATTTTGAAACTGTTACTATTATATTGTCAAAAATATTATAGTCAAGTGAACTGCATGAGTACAAGATGGTATTTAATTCTGCTTCACTATGTCACTTAAATATTTTTTTAATTCCAACAGCACATTATCTCATAACTGGCTGTGTGACTGAGACAGAAAACTATTCCTAAAGCAAATGTTTTCTTAAAAGATTTACTTTTCTGTTTTGGGGGAAAATGTAATTTTTGTTCCAACTCTATATATGATTACATTTAACAGACATTACTACTTTGTAAATGAAAATATTATAGGACAATTGTGATATCTACTTTCTCATACACCCAGTATAGAATTTCTGTGAACTTAAAACTTAGACGTTCTCTTAACCAATTATTCTGAAAACAGTTTATTATTCACAATGTTTAAAATAACTGTCTTACAATAATAGAAACAACTCCTAATAACTTTATATGCAAGTCATGAAATGGGTACCTTAATAATATCTAAACTGAGCAAGTTTTTCCATCTAGATTCTGGCAGCAAAGAAAGAGTCACAATTGTTTCTCCCAGCTGTGGTGGAGATTCATATTGTATCATTTCATCATTTGTTTCATTCTCTTCTGTTACATCTTCAACTTTCAATTGTAAAAGAAAAGAATAAATACATTACAAAACACCAATCCAGACAAGGGCTAAAATATATATAGTCTAATCTTTATTATGACACAACAAATTTCCCTGAAATTTATCATTTGCAGCTAAAATTAATTGGATGTGACTTATTTTGCCAGGAGTGGTAGATCTACACAGACAATATGCCTTATTGTCAAATTCTATCCTATCACACTATTTTCACCAGTATACCTAGAGGTGTGGAAGTCAATTCTCAGAATTCCCCAGCCAGTTATGCTGGGAATTGACATCAATACCACATTTGAAGTTGTTGACATCGAGAAATACTACCTTATACCGATGAATTTTAGATTATAAGATCCTTGGTTTTGCATAGTGATAAATTATTAAATATTATAAGTCAGTACTTGTCTATCATCAATTTTTGATCACCTTTAATCTGGTAATTTAAATTAGTGTACTGTAATTACAGAGTTTTACATTATTATTTGCTCCATTCTAGTTTAAAGGGAAAGATTAATAAAATAGGTCTCAATCTTTAAATCCACTGCAATTCAAGCTAAGAAACATTCTAAAACTTACTGCTGTTGACTATTCCCTAAATAAGATTTCAAATGCAGCACCACTAGTAACACAAGTGACTAATGATTTTCCAGTGACTACACTGTTTTACTAAACAAAAAACTTTTAGAAGAGTCAAGTTGTTGCAGTTGTAAAAACCTTAGGCTAACAATTTACCTAGATACTGTTATCAAAATAAATAGAAATACAGTATATATGCCCCAAATTATATTCATGTGAAAAAAACCACCTGAATTTTCAACAAGAAATCCCAAAGTATTACATATTTTGTTAATGTGATTCTCTGAAATTATTATTCAAAGGCCTCTCTCTATATGTATTACTACCTTCAGTTGAGCAGGTACCAGGAAGTGTTACAATAGAAGGCTCATAATCTAGTGGAAGAGGGTGCAAGGAAACAAGCGAAAACAGGGAACGATTAGACCTAAAAAGAAAATTTAAAAAGCAATAAATGATAATAATAATAGCAATAGCACTTAGACTTATATATTGCTTCATAGTGCTCTACAGCCTTCTCTAAACGGTTTATGGAGTCAACATACTGTCCCCAACAATAATAATAATAATAGATTGAAAAAGGAAGTTTTATTTGGAACAACCTACATCCTGTGACAATATCTTTAACACCATCAAGCAACATTTCTTTATCCCAGGTCCTTGGAAGGACTTGACAGATGGCTAAAAATGCCAAATCCAATCTAAACATCTGGCTACTATGGTTGATGAACAACCATAATACCACATGGAGCTGCTAAAGATCAGTATTGTTAAATAAAAATAAATTTTTAAAAACTCTAGGCTTTATTTTAGCAGTTTAAGTACAAGCTTTGCCAACTAATTGTATGAATTATGTTTTTACCAATCTTAGACTGTGAATCTAAGTATAGATTACCTATATAATAAATATTAAACAATGCCTGCTTATCTCAAATCCTTGGAAAGGACTCAGTAGATGGACAAAAATTGCAAATTTAATCTATATTTCTACCAGACCATGTGATCAACTACAATATTAAATTGGTATGTCAACCATCTTTTAAAAACTCTGGAAAGGTACAGGGTGCACTAAAGAAGAAATAAATGTCTATATTTCAGATATTTCTTAAAGATGAAAGTCTTCACATTTCAGCTACATTAGGAAAAAGGCCCCACCATACTTATCTGATTAGTAGCACCCTTGCAAACTAGAAAGCATTTTTAAAAGGGAGAAATCATCACATAATTGTAACTGTATTATGGAAAAGTCCAAAGAATAGAAACAGTCAAATCATTTTTAAAACAGAATTGCAAAGTAAAAAACTTACCACAAGTAAATTCCAAGGTCATCTACATGACAGGAAGCAAGGAAATCTCCAGTAGGAGACATAGTAATGCTTACTGCTGCCGAATCTAGTAGGAAACAATCCACCAGGCTGTGAAATTAAAAAAAAATCCATCTCATAGTAGATAATGCATGAAACTAGATCTGTTTGTTCTTTTTTCCACTTTCAGGCAAATACTACCTTTCTAAGAGTCCTAATATTGATATTCATGTCAAAAGTAATAAAAAGACAAGCCTTGAAAACTCTCTCTCAATCTCTCTCTCGATTTGATACCTGGAATGGATCTGATAGTATGGGTACCTGGAATGGATCTGATAGTATGGGTACCCCTTTTTCATTCTAGGTATCAAATCTGAACTAAAAGATTATGTCTCTCTGGAATAGATATGGATAGCCTGCTGCAAAAAGAGGGGAAAAGTTTATTTCCTGGGAACTAGGCCAATAGCCCAGAGCTATTAAGAAGTAAGAAGATCTACTCCCTCGTTCTTAAACCACATCACCAATTTGGCTGAATATATACCTAAATAAAAGTTTGTCATGAATAAAATACAACTATAAAGGATTCAAGGATGACCTTGCCAATCTCAGGTTCTTCAACTTATTCCCATTTGTGCTGCTGATAGCTGAATTTTAACTAAGTAACAGATTTTAGCAGGGGGACATTTGGTATATCTGACCAAGACATTTGAGAGTTCAGTAAGCAAGCAAATATCCATGTTCTCTCGCCTTTTTTATGCTCAAAAGATCATTACGGAAGTCCTCATACCTTCTTTAATATGACCTTTCAAAATGTATACTTTTCTTCATAAATCATTGCTTTATTTTAATTTCACATTAAAATCACTTTCTAAATGTGTCTTATCATTCCATTAACTATCTGACGCCTTTTGAGAACTGTCCAGTTTAAAAATCATCCTTCTCATCTCTCTTCTAGACTCAAAAGACTAAACAAGAATATATTTGGTAGCCTATCAGAAACCTGCAGTACTGCAGCATTTCTTTTACTATCTATTAAACATTCTCTTTGTGATCTGAACTTATGTCTTCTAAATGTGATTTGTCTTGCTTCTTATATTTGATTTTCTTTAATCATTTGTGTTTTATTTGCGTGTTGTGTAATTGCCAGAAAGGATAATTCCTTTTTGGTAAGGATAACTTAATTTATCCTTGAAAATTTATTATTTATTTGCACCAAGTGTCCTTGGTGAACCTGTATTGTACTCAGTCACCAATGTGTACCCAATTAAGAATTGAATGTTGTATCATTTCTACATGTCTGGAAACTAAACAGTCCTTTTGATAACATCTTTTTAAAAAAGCAGTACTGACATCAATTTTGATATGATACAAGTAGTTATTGTATGTGAAACAATGTCTGTCAGAAATGTTATCATGCATATCTTGTATTCACTGTTGTAATAATGTTGAATTGTTTGCTACCTTTTTCTGGATCTATACACATTGATAATGCATTCGATATACAGTGTAATGAACCTACAGCAGTTCCAAAAATGTAATAAAATATTTTAATATTAAACTTGAAAATTCAATTAGCAAGAGATACTTCAGTACAGAATAGAGAGAAGGAATATGATCCCTGGAATACATGCAGATGTTATATGTTATTTCACATACAGTCATGTGAAAAAGAAAGTACACCCTCTTTGAGTTCTATGATTATGTATCAGGTCATAATAAAAAACATCTGCTCCTTAGCAGTTCTTAAAAGGAGGTAAATACAACTTCAGATGAACAACAACGCATGACATAGTACACCATGTCATCATTTCTTTTACATAACTATAGATGCTACATTAAATTCCCATATATTCTGAAGCACTTTTTGGATATAACATCCATTAGCAGCTTTCCTGGCCTTTATTTACAGTTTGCTTACTTTATGCAAAATAAAATAATTTACTTTCTACATCTTTTAAAACCAGAAACTTTTGTTATCTCAATTCTAATTTCAGGCTTAAAATACAATATCAGATACGGGCGAAACATATAAATTTCTATAGTAAAGTTTACTTACCATCCAGATGGTAAATCCCAAGTCCTAATGGTACAGTCCATTGATGCAGTTATTAGCCAACGGCCATCAGGACTGAAAGTCTGCAAAAAATTGTAATTAAACTTTTATTGGGTAATACTGGCCTATTCATTGATAAAGTTGACTTACTTTGGATCTAACTTATAATGACATGTCTTATAATTGATCCAATTTGGAACCTGAACAAATTGTAAAGCAACCTCATTATCCCAATTTTTAAATAATGTCCCAATTTTTTAAATACTTTTAAAGTTTGCTGCTCTATTGTTAGAAAGATATTTGTGCCATTCACATTTTCAACTCACTAATCTAGAGCTCCAACTGTTCTCTTTGTACTGAATCATGCTTGACTGAACGTAGAACATCCATCCCTTTGAAATTTTTGTGGAGAAAACTTTAATGAACCTTGAATTCAAGCACAAAGCTTGGATAAATTCCTTGCGTGCTATTTTTTTCAGGCAAATCTTTGGATAAAGGTAGATTCTTTACTGTCTCTATAACCTTTCAATGATGTTAACTGTGATGAATTTCTTTTTCAATCTACTTTCTTAAACAGTAGATTGGTATTCCTTAACTTGACAATTGGGACTGGATTCTTGGTGATTGAACAAAGCAATAATTAAGCGAGACATCACATGACAACTTCACTCAACAGGCATAATCCTAGCACTTCCGGTTGCAGTTATTAAGCGATTTCCTGGATTGTGAAGTGGATGGAGCGAAAGAGATGCCTACTGAAAGATTTCAGCTCTAGACAGAATTGAAATCATTCGGCAGACAATTCTTTAACAATGAAAAAAGGCTGCCTGCCGGTCAGTTTCACACCCATGTGGAGCTAAATTTCTCCAGCAGGCACCTTTTTGCTATTAAACAGCTGCCTGCTGCAACAATTCAGTCCTGGCTGCCTGCTGGAGCAATTCAAGCCCTGGGTAGCTCTTTCCCAGAGACAAGAGGAGTCCTCTTAGCAGGCGGCAGCAGCAGCTTTCTATGTTCCCATTTCCCCACTGACTTTCTGGAGAAGTTGATATAGAAGATTGCAAATGGCGATCACATGATCATCATAGGGTGCTTGGCAACTGGTTGTACTGTGAACAAGTTGCTAAGATCACAATCACGACTGTTTGTGTGTGCGATATTTTGCAATGGCTGGGAGTACTTTACAGACTATAAACTATTCTTTCTGAGGCTGTCATAATTTCAGACTATTATCAAATGAATGGTTGTAAATTGAGGATTACTTGTAATTAAATGAAATGTCTTCCTCAAGTTCAAATGTGAGGATCACTGAATGATCCACCTGTTTACACTGTTCACTGTGTTGATTGTCCTGAATAAAGTAGTCAGATTGTGTAATGAGAAGAAAATACAAGACACAAAACTACATTGAAAAGCCTGGTGGTACTAATCCTAGTCTCTAATGCTTTCACTAAAATTACACGAATGACTTAGCCCACTAAGTTAATATGGCTGGAAAAAATGTGGACTTCCCCAGTTTTATATCTACAGTGATGAAGGAAAAGTTTGTGAATTCTTTAGAACCATTGTAGTCTTACAATATCATAATCTATGACATATTCTGAGCTTTATCTAAATCCTTTTAATAAATAATTCTGGAAAACAGATAGCCCTCCTCCCTGCCGCTCAAAAAGCATTGCATTGAATCATTCCATGTTTTAACACATTGATCCAAAATTCACTATCACTGTTTGGAAAAGTATACAAACTATGTAGATTTAGAATTAGTAATAAATCTTTAATATTAGTGATTAGCCTATAACATTTACAGTACTTGTTGACCATTTTTAGAAGAATTTTGGCCTATTATTTTTTACTGAACTGTTTCAATTCACTGACATTTTAGGGCTGACTTGCATAAACTGCTCATTTCAGATCATGTCACAATTTAGTCATTTCAAAATGATTTATTTTTTTCTGTTTCAACAGAAAACATTTATTTGTTTCTGTTTCAATTGTGCTGTAGATTTACCTTTGTCTTTAGAACTGATATTGTGATGTATTTATTTAAGCTTCATCTCCTGGATACCCTGACATTTTTCAGCATAATCAGCTGATACAATTCAGAATGAGTTGTTTCTTCAATAACTGCAAGCCACCTGTATTTTGAGACTGCAAACCATGATACTCTCACAATCTGGCTTCATGGTTATGAGGAGGTTCTGCCACTGCAACACTTCGTTCATTTTCTCCAAACGTAAAGTTTCTCATTAAATGTCAATTTTTTTTATATTTGTCTCATCCGCTCACAGAACATCATTTCAATAGTCTGCTTGGATCATCTAGATGCTCACTGGCAAATTCAAGTCAGAAAGCAATGTAGTTTCCAGAGAAAAGTGAATTCTTCCTTGGTATCCTCCCATATAGAACATTTTTGTTCAATTATATCCTTATAGTGGATTAATAAACAGTTATTATCAGGAAGTGCAAGGATGGCTTGCAAATCATTGGCTACTACTCTATGTATCCTTGCAAGCTCTTGGAGTGTAAGAACATGGATTGAGGGTAGCCAGTCTTTAAAACCTAACAATCCCTTTTCTGAAGTCTGTTGAGATCTTTTTAATCATGTCTTGCCCTACATTTAATGGTTTTAAATTTTTGCCAAATCATTTCTCCAATAGAAATTAAGAGGTTATTTCAATATAATGGAAAATTGGATATTGTGTTAAATAAAAAACATTCAATAGATTTGCATATAAATATGTTATTCGAAAAATATGCCAAGCCATTCCAGTACCTATTATACTTACATGCTTCTATATAGAAATACAGAGAACTTCCACAAGCATTATGTTTAGTGTTAATTTAGAAATAGAAAAATCTAAATTACTTCAGGAAACACATCATTTTCATACCATTTATAATTTACAGTTAAAAGCTTACCATGTCATTTATCTGCCCTTGGTGTCCTGAATATTTTCTCACAATTTTTCTTGTTTCTATATCCAGAACTTTGATGCCAAAATCATCCATAGCTATTCCCAGAATGCCACTGTTAAAATTTAATAATATAACCAAACATTTAAAATGGTAAAAAATAACCTTGCATGTTTACTCATTGCTGATGCTTCAACCATATTTCCATTTTTCTAAGAGAAAACCAGAAATGTTTATTTAGAAAATACATATGATGAAGTGAACAGAATTGCATTTTGGAATTTTTGCATAATGCAAATTGAAAGTTGGTTGCTGGATGCAATAAGAGCGTAATGGAAATAAAACATGCATAAGAATAAATGGAATACTTAACGAGTGACTCAACATTGAGAGGGAGTAAGATAGGGAAGTTTAAAATAATTATTTAATGTTCCAATATATAAGAATTGTTTATTTTTGATGTTCCAGATTATTTCATGTACTTATGGATTAATATATAAGATAAGATCAGTGTGTTGGCTGGGGCTATGAATATGCATGTACTTTTGCAATCAGATGATACTATGTTCTTGGTGAGAAACGAAGAAAATGAATCTGAAAATTAATATATAAAAGACTAAAACAGTGCATAATGTATAATGATGTGATCAATGGCAAGTTATACATAAATGGCAAAACAACTGAGCAAGTACATTAATTTGTATATCTTGGCAGAAAATTGACTGAAGGTGGAAAAAGAAGTGCAAATCCAGGTAGGAAGACTGCAAGAAGTATGTGGTCCATTACAACGAATGACTGTTTATCAAAAGAAGTGAAAATAGTTATGGATAACATGTTTTGCTGCTTTGCCATATGGACAGTTTATGTTTTTTTCTTCCATATTATTTATGTCTGATTCTTGGAGACTGCCTGACAAGTCCCTGCAGTTTTCTTTACAAGGTTTTTCAGAAATGGTTTGCCATTGTCCCCTTCCTAGGACTGAGAGAAAGTGACTGACCCAAGGTCATCCAACTGGCTTTGTCCCTAAGGTGGGATTAGAATTCATGGTTTCTAGTTTGATGCCTCAAGCAATTTACCAAATTGGCCCTCTATCTTGTTAGAAGAAGCATAAAGGTTATGTTGAACTCCATGGGAGTGGAGTGTAAGGTGAAACAGACAGAATTAAAAAAATGAATGGCTAGCAATGAATATGGATTTATAAGAAAAAGGAATGATATATGGAAAAATAGGTTTGTAGGCATGAATGAATGCACCTAAATAAATATATATTAAAATATGTAAATATAAAAATCTAAAAGGTGTATATACAGTATAAATAATAAGGTGGAGATTCCACTTGCAGTAACAATGAGGAACACCCGTAGCACTACTGCATGGTTAAAAAGCACCATACACACTCACACAATCATATACACATTTACAGAATATCAATTTAAAGTATCAATATTAAAATGATTAATAAACCAATCATTAAAAATATATGAGTTTTAATTTTGTTTGTAGCCTTTACTGAATATACCATGCCATCTTACCTATCTCTATGAAGCAACATTTTATTTGGAGACGTGGAGAGATCAATAGAATATACAAATGTTGTGGTCTTGAATTTCCAGAATTTGATCAATCCTTCACTTCCTGTTGTGATTGTAAATTGGTTGAGTCCATCCACTGCTATACCTCTTATGCAGCCTTCATGAGCTTTGATTATAGATACATACAGAAAAAAATGAATCATTTGTTAGGCTTCTTTTGAGTTTTCTTTAACAAAACCTTTAACTGTACTTGTTTACTTCTGCTGCTTCTAAAGTGAACCAAATTCTTGAAATTGATCTGAAGTTAAATACTAGAAATCTTTCAAAGACATACCACAACAAAGCTAGTAAGACCAACATATTGCTAGCCATCAAGCATTTATTACCTAACTAGCATTACCCACCTTAAACCTAGTTTTATGTCCTGAGTCTAGTGACAGAAATTTTTATGAAAATGAGACAATGGATATATTGACTCCACGTTAGCTACTGAAACTTTGATTACAATGCTTTTTTTTTAAAAAAAAGGTCAGATTTTCACCTTTTTCTTCACCATAACGTCCTCTGTGAATGCCAGACTGCATATTGTATTTATCCACATGCCCTGTTGAAAGTCCAATTACTGCAAAGTTTCCACAAGAAGTAATGTCTACTGCCTTTCAAGAGAAAGACAAAAAACAAGTTATTTATATCAAGGGGTATCTTTGGAATATAGCAAACAGTTTACACTGTTAAAATTTTAAATATTTTATAGTTATTCATTCAAACTGGTTTATTTTCAAAAATGTTTAGATGTTCATACAAATGAGCTTTGGAAAATCAAGGTAACAATGCATGCTGTGAAATCTAAATATAAAGTAAGCTGAAGACCTGTACTTGAATAGATTTCAGCTTTACATGAATTTAAGAATTGCCTCCAATAATTTAAGGGAAAAAACTTACTGTTGCATATATCCCAAGAGATTTATTTTTGCTGATGTCTTTTGGGTTCAGTTTATGGATTCCCATTGTAGATTTCTGATAATTCCAAGTAGTACAAGTTACATAACCTTGATGGCAAGCAATGATACCATCCCAGTCATTTTGACGGGCCACCTCTGCAATGCAATCAATATTATATATAAAACTCTTTTAACTGACAGATTTTTTAATTTTGAATACAGGGTAATTGTAACATTTTTTCTAAATTACAATGTAATAAAAATGCTAAACCAATTGGACCATGTCACATTCCAAATGATGCACAAATGATGAAATTGTTATAGAACATTTGCTTATAGCATGTTTCTAATTTTCAAGCATAGTCTTGTGATGGTAAAGCAAGAGGAACAAATATATTAGTCTAGAATAAACACAGTGGTGTCTGATTCAGCAGCCTATGCAGCATTCTCACCAACTACTTGCATGCTAAAGTTTAGATACCCTTGCTCAAATTTTATATTTTAATGATTTCATAATTGAATTAGACAAGTGTTGACAAGAATCTCTGAGTTCTTTCTTTTGGAATTTTCCCCTCTTCCTTGTAACTCAAAACTGCTTGAAATTCTACTTGCATGCAGTGCCTATTTGAGAACTACTCACAGATTTTCAGTAATACAGTATGGGGCCTGTGAAGACCATTCCAAAGCATTTATCCTTATAGTGAAAATAGTATTTACTATGTAATCAAACACATCAAATGACAAAATGTCTTAGACTGAAGTAAGCCAGCTAAGTGTTTTCTTACTGCTTTTCTATTTAGAGGTCGACATCATTGAAAACCAGCAGCTTTCCTTCAGGTTGACATTATTGCTTGAGGGAATCTCAATCATATGCTTTGGTCAGGAGTAATACCTATAGCAATGGTACTTATATACTGCTCCAGTTCTTTACAGCACTCTCTGGGCAGTTTACAGTGTCAGCATATTGCCCCAACAATCTGGATCCTCAATTTTACTGGCCTTGAAAGGATGGAAGACTGAGTCGACTTTGAGCCTTTTCAGCTAGTGGCTAGTTAGAGTTAGCCTGCAATACTGCATTCTAACCACTGCACCACCTGATTAAGGCCTGATATACCTTTCCTATGGCTTATGACTGACTCTTTCCAACTTCAAACTGCTATGAATGAAAACTCTGGATAAAGAAAAAAATCTAAGGGATGAGCATAGTATTTGGGGGATGGAAATCACATATTGCAGTACATTTCAAAATGATCTGGGTAACTTGATGGACTGAAAGTGATAGGCAGTTGCCAAAAAACCCCCAAAACCATAAATGTATCAACAGAAATACAGTGCCAAATCAGAAGAAACTGCAGTTCTCTATTCTGGATGCTCAGACCACATTTAGAATACTGTGTCCAGTTCTGGGCACTGCGTTTGACATCTGTCAAACTATAGCCTATCCAAACCAGGTTGATAAGAAAAATAAAACTTGTAGAATGGTTGGAAGTGTTGGGTATATTTAGCTAAAAGAAAAGACTGTAAGGAGTCACAGCTGTTGTCTTCAAGTGCCTAGAGGGATTTCAGGAAGATAATGAGGCAATAGTTCCAGAAGAGCAGTCAAGAAAAGGTTTAAATTACAAGAAAATAGATTTAGGTCAGATATCTGGCAAAAAAAAAAATCTTAATGGTTAAGTTTTTCACCAATGGAACAGATTGCCTTGGAAGTGGTGGTTTCCTGTACTAAAAGTGTTTAAACAGAGGCTGGACAGCCATCTGTCAGAAATGCTGTAATGTTGGGTTCCTACTGGCACAACATATACTGTAAAGGGAAAATAGCTACATTGATAAATTAAAAATCATCACGGCTGCAAAATAATACATGGTATACCAAGCAGCTATTAAGAACCAATGAAGCAGTGGCAGCCCTAGAAGCTTGGAGACGCTTAGCAGTGTGACTTTTGGGGCAGTGCCGGATTTATTTTTAAAACACAGGTGGGCTATATAAGGCTGCTCAATGGGTTGCATGTGGCACAAGGGCCATATTTTGTGCAGGTCTGGATTAAGTGATCTACAAAATGATGCTTTCCAACACAATGAGAACAATAAAAAGAATTTTATTCAAGAAGAAGCACAAGAATTTCAATTACACCCAATTCTTAAAGACTGTGGTTTTCTTGGCAAAAAAAATGGTTTGTTATTGCCTCATTTCTAGGGCTGAGAAAAAGTGACTGGCCAAGGTCACTTAGTGGCTTTGGTTTAAAATGCGGCTAGAATTCATAGTCTTCCAGTTTGTAGCCTGATGCTTTAACCACTATGCCAAACTGACTCTCATTATTGGTAGTGAAAAACATAAATTACCTCAGCTCATCTGGATAAAACAGTGCTAGCAATTCTATCAGTGAAGAATATTTATAAAATTCTCATGAATTAAAAAAAGTATTTGATGTAATGGGTTGTAATCTTATTCATTCAAATTAAGCAGCAGTTGCATACCTGTTGCAAATGTTGTAATAGGGGGAAGTGCCATTGTGTCATTACGAAGTCCTTTCTTTTTTGATTTCTTCTTATTTATCGAACCTTGAAACATGATAAACGAAACAGCTATTTGTGCAATGTAATAGATAGTTTGAATGTTTATATCTATGGAAGACTTCTAATTCCTATGTGTTCAAAAGAGGTATAAAAATTGCGGCCTTATGCCATCGGTTACCTAGCTTCCCACCCATAGGTCCCAAAGCCCCTAGAGAATACAGCCCTAATTTGAGGGTTTTGTTTGCATTTTTTTTTACCTTTTTTAGAGATTTAATGGGCAAATTGGGTGATGTAAGTATTGCAAAAGCTTAACAAATTCAAACCTAAAACACCTGACTAGAAATAAACAAAACCCACTTGGCCATAGTCATGCCTATTTTGCAACGTGGCACGTAAAATAGTGAGGGGAAAAAAAAACCCCAGTGAGGTCCTCAGATCAATGGAAATTGCAAGTTTATCCTAGAAAACCATCCAATTCCATTTATTTGCTATTAGAATAGATGATAGATAAAAATTAGTATTTTTAAATACAGAAGAAGCATGGGTTTTAATTAAAAAGTTCTCTTATCTCAACCAATCAAAGTTCTCTACTGGTTCTGCAGTCAGATCAGCAAGGCTGGGAAACTTAGAAAACAAGAATTATTTAGATTTTTGGAAAAGGCTTTATTACTAGTAAGGAGATGTAATCAAAGCCTGCCAAAGCAACCTGACTGATAATTAAGGTGATTTTTTTTCATATTTACCACCTCACTTGGACTAAGAAACCTTTTCTATAAAAGTCCAACTTCTTCCTGCAAAGGTCTTCCTTTTACTGCTCTTTGTTACCCAGATTTATTAAATAAACATCGTATCTCTCACGGTTGCCATATGTTTCCTTCAAAGGAGGCATTTACAACAAAGACACATTGTTTTTCAAAACATGGCTACAAACCAGAAAATGTATTGAACAGAGTCCTGATATTTAAATAATGCTGAATTACAAATTCCACATTTTTAATATTCTTAGAAGTTCTAACTAACAATTTCTTTGATATTTGTACTTTGTTTTTACTGTGACACTCACCACGTCCTAAACTTTTATTAAATCTTTCATGCACTGTGGAAAATGATTGTAAAGTACCATCTTGACCTATGGTAAAATATAAGAGAAAGAACGAAAGTATTTCCTGTGTAAATGTTTATTTTAGGCATTTTCATTCATCTATGATATGCAAGCCTTTATATAAGCCACTGAATAAAACTTGGCATTTACAAGTACAAATATGCTTGGTTACCCAACAACTTTTACAGTTACTTGAAAGTTATGTCAGGAAATTTACAAAGCCAAACCTTTCATGAGAAGTGTTACAAAAACCTTAATATTTTTAGAAATGTGTAAAGAATGAAAAATGTCAAGATACACTCCAGTTAAACTTGCATTGGAGACAAAGCCAAAACAAACTTAGCAAAATTGTTTAAAACTCTACTTTAATATGGGACACTTGATGTAGCAAGCGTGCCATGTAACTGAAAAATCATGCCACTTTATCCAAAAGTGTTACAGGTAGTCCTTGCTTAAGAATCCTAACTGGGACCAGAAGCTATGTTGCTAAGTGAAGTAATTTAGGGATAGTAATTTTAGAAGTCTTGGTTGCGGGTGTGTGATGACCCGGGGCGTGGCACAAAGGCAACACAGTCAAATACCTTTGCTGTCTTCTTCTTCCTCCTGCAATTAAGGCAGGCCTAGCCAGCAGTTGCCTCCTGAAGAGCTAGGCTGGGTGTGCCTTGTCAGCAGTTGGAGGAGGAAGAGAGAGAAAGTAGCTGAGATGGAGGGGGGGGGCTGGTGCTAGGAGCGCTGGTGGCAGCAAGATCATTTGAGTGCTCAGTGTCCAAAAGGGAAGAGAAAGGGGAAGGACACAGGAGTGAGGAAGGAATTGAAGTGCACGCTGTGATCATAAATGTAGGGGGCTGCCATGCCCCTGAATTTTGACTGCATGATCACGGGGGAATGGCAATGATCCTGGTTGTAGTCCTTGAAGTCAGGTAGTCTTCAACTTACAACTATTTGTTTAGTGACTGTTTGAAGTTATAGCAGCGCTGAAAAAATTGTCTTATGATCATTTTTCACACTTACATTATTGCAGCATCCTCATGGTCACATGTTCAAAATTTGGATGCTTGGCAACTGGTTGTTATTTATGAAGGTTGCAGTGTCCCAGGGTCCTGTGATCACCTTTTGCGACCTTCTGACCAGCAACGTCAGTGGAGAAGCCAGATTCATTTAACAACAGTGTTACTAATTTAACAACTGCAGTGATTCGCTTATCAACTATAGCAAGAAAGTTCATATGAAATGGGGGCAAAAATCACTTAAGAAATGTCTCACTTAGCAACATAAAATTTGGGCTCAACTGTGGGTTGTAAGTCAAGGACTACCTGTACCATTTGTTCAGAATCACCATAACTTTGACTGGTTGCTCAATAGTCATTAAGCGAGGACTACCTGCAGTCATTTCAATAGAAAATGGAACTCTTACTAGCACTAAGAATCTGCTGCCCATTTTGCCCATGATGTCGGATTTTTGTTGGAGGTGCATTATGTCCCATTCGATATCTTAACAGTCTTCCACTTCCTCCAGGGCCATCAAAGATCCACACCTATTAATTAAATGAACAAACACAAACAAACTGTAAGCAACAACCTAAAAGAAAAGCTTTCCTATGCAAAGTATAACAGCAGGTCTTCATAATGTTAAAATCATTATAAAATACTAATGAATAGGGATTTTGTATAATATTTCTTTTGGAATGAACACTTTCTCATTATTTGGAAAATAATAATAATGTAACATTCAAGCTATTTATACAGGGAGAATTAACCCCTCTCAATTTTTTAACTGAAAGAAGCTATTGGGCCAATATGTACCTTAACTGGATATAACTTATGCCTGGGGCTGCAGTGTTGTTTCAGCACTAACTCCAATGGCATGTCTAACACCCCAATTTAAAAAAAAAAATTAAAAAAAAAAAATAGGACAATGAGGGGAAAGAAAAGTTGAAATCTTCTAGATTTTGTGTGAGAATACTAATATCTTTCACAATTCCAAGACGGGTAATGAAATTAAATGAAATTTGATATAATAGGACTCTTAATGAGCCATCTGTACAAGACTGCCCGGTGGTATTTAAAGCCTGAAAAAAATCTGATATATAATTCTGTGTACATGTATACACATACACCTTATTGCATGTAGCTTTCTCAATTAAACCAGACATGAACCATGCCTAAAAGAGCTAATTCTACTTTATTTTAAGGCCACATTAACAGTACTTGTAAGTTTGAAGATACAAACTGTCTGCTGCCACTTTTAACCCCCCCCCCCCAAATTAANTTAACCCCCCCCCCCCAAAATTAAGGCAGGTCCTCCTCCCTCCCTTCCTCTGATCCTTAATCCATTGCATGCTCCTGCCTCAATTGTCTGAATTGTTTCCTGGAGCTCTCTCCCCCTTGTCTCTCAAATATTCTATTACATTGCAAAATAAGAAGGTATTTGAATCAGCTTGGGAATGCTATCAACCTTAATTTCATGAGGTTTTATTTGGTTTTGTTTTATTCAGGCACCAATTTAGATGCAGGTGATCTTGCAAAAATTAATCCCCCCAAGCTCAATACTGTAAATAAAAAAAAAAGCTTTAGACTGTGGTTTTTCATTTAGACTATTTGCTACTTAGAAATAAAATCACAATACTTTAGAGGAGAAATGTTTTTCAGATTGTCTGAAACGATAAGCAGTGCAGTATTATCTGGAGTGTAAAGACTGCTTATCGTTTCAGGCAATCTGGTACAACTGAATACAAGGTATACGTTACTGACAAAGATAGTGCCTGTTTGCAATTTATAGTCAGCAGGCTCACAAATCCAGTCAATCAGGGAGTGTAGTTGTTAATGATAGCTAACTCTGCCACTGCAATTTCCTTTGATCGCAGAAGTGCCATTCAGTACATAATGGCAAAGCCTTTCATTCTATGCTGAATGTTGTTTTTATACACTAATTAAACACACTTGAGGAAAAAGGAAGACCAGCAAATCTCACCACCCAATTTTGGAGACTGCTGTGCACATAATCCTTTAAAATTCTGTAATTTACTTAGCATTTCTGTGGAATTAATTATTTGTACAGGTTGTTCTTGATTTGTGACCCTGATGGAGCCTGCCCATTACAGTCATAAATTGGATGGTTGTAAAGTGGGTCACCCAGGTGACTGATCTGATTTTTGCAACCTTTTAGGCAGTGGTTGTTAAGCAAATGTATTATTCACGTTTTGCTGAAAACTGGAAGTAAAAGCCAGTTTTGGCCAAAGATGTAAATCGTGGTCACATGACCAGAGGACATTTAAAATGGCTGTAAATGGGGGCTAGTTGTCATTTTACCATGAGGGGGCTGTTGAAACTTCAGAACCAGCTTGTAAGTATCTTTGGGTGGTCCATTTTGGTCATAAGGTCACTGGCCATAAATCGAGGATAATCTATATAAAGCATGCCCATAAAAGTGCAAGGATGGGTACAACTTTTAAAGATTCCTTTAGACACCTTTCCTCTATCTGACAGATTTGTCTTTTCAAAAGAAACATCCATGCCTGGAAATTTCTTCCAAATCTGTCAAGAAATTTTATCTACTGGTAGTTCTCTTCTTTCAAATAAAATATAAAGAATGCATGCACAAAATCCCTGCAGCTATTCATTTATAATCCTCAAAGGGTTAAAATACTCATAATTTTCATACAATTCTGTTAAAAAGCAAATGTGTTACAGCAATTTGGTGATTTCATTTATTAGTAATGAGAAATCATGCAAAGCTGAGAATTCTTAATAAAAGATTAAGACAGAAGTGAAACAGGTAGCCTTTGCAGAATCTGAATAGGGTCACAGATCAAATTTTCATTTCTGTGAGTAGAGGCAACTTATACAATTCAAAGTGTCTTGAGCAGTGTCCAATAGTACATGAGGGTAGTCTGCTTTTCAAAGAATTAGCTCATTTAATACATTACATAATTTCACTTCTCAGTTCACAAGATTCAACTGCAAAAATTCTTGACAAATAAGCCATTTTTTATTTTTGCATTTTAAACTGCTTTTAAACAATGATCCTATTCTGGAAACGGTGTTATGTAACTGAAAATATGAAACATGTTTGTTTCCAAGAACACAATAAAGAACGTTAATCCTAGATGAAATGCACATAAACATTTTTGGAGAAAGATCATGTAAACCGACACAACTTACCCGTATAGCATTATCTGCACCATTAGTAATGAGAAGTGGCTCTCCTTGGACAAATGACATACCCGAAATTGCTGTAGAATGTGCATCTCTCATTTGGCCTAAAAGCTTCTTTTCCTCCAGGTCCCATAACCCAATATGCCCAACAGGACTTCCAGCAGCCAGAACTGGATGCCCATCTGATCAAAAAAATAAGGGGAAACATAAATATTCCTTCTTAACAATTACTATTGGACAAGAAAGTCAAGGAGCTTTAAAACATGTTTTAAACAGATATATTCAAATTCATGAAATTACAGTATTCTAGGGCTGAGAGTCAGTTTGGTATAGTGGTTAAGGTCTCACGAGAGAAACTAAGGCTGTGATTTGTATTCCCATCTTAGGCATGAAGCCAACTATATGACCTCGAGCCAGTCATTTTCTCTCAAGCCTAAGAAAAATGCAAGAATAAACCACTTTTGAAATCTACCAAGAAAACTGCGGGAACTATTTCTTGCAGGAGTCAAAGCCTACCAAAGCGAGCATATAAAACCAACAAAAAAGAAGAAAATTAAAAGAAGCATAAGAATTATTAAGCTAGCAAACAAAGAAGTCAATATTGTCTTCTGTTTGTGTTTTTAATTCATAACATGGAACACATTGTGAATTCCTTGAACTGTTTGCAATTCCTTTTATTATTGTTTATAATATATTATTATAAATCCTGAAATTTACCTATACGAAATGATATTGCAGTTATGGGCCCCCAATCCTGTTGAAATTTCATCAGTGTTTCATCAAACTTAATATTATGCACTATTATATGTCCAATCACAAGCCCAATTGCAATGACATCCACTGCTGGTGCCTGCAAAGAAAATTATTTTGATTTTGAAATATTATATAAATACCACGTTGAAAGCATTGGAAGTATGATTCCAGTAGAATTTTTTCTAGACCTGTTTACTCCTCCATTCTTTTCTATGGCTATTCTTTTCTATGGCTATTCTATGGCTATTCTATGGCTATTCTATGGCTATTCTATGGCTATTCTATGGCTATTCCATTCCATTCCATTCCATTCCATTCCATTCCACTGCATTGCTATTCTATTCTATGGCTATATAGCTCTATTTTTAGATAAAACTGATGCTCATATAAATAAATGTTTACAAAAAATAGAATCCTATCATAAAACAAGTCTAATCCTAACTGTATGTAAACCATCAAGAAGAAATTTGTTATCTACTATTGCTAAGAAAAAGAGAAGCATATGGAACATTAACAGATGTGGCGTACAGTAATGGTAGTCATTTTGGGTGGTTAAAAGGCAACAACACAGAAGTCAACTAACCTCAGCTACTAATACTGATTTTTTTTTATCCTTAAATCATAGCAACTTTTTGGTTATTGGGAAGCTAAAATTGAACGGGTTATTTCTAAACCAGGACAGGCTTGTGAGTTTTCCAAAAGCTGCAATAAGCCATTGTGTACCAGACAATTGTGGACTAGATAGGCCATGACCTAATCCAAAAATGGTCTTACCTTTTTATCTTGGATTACATTTCCCAAATATATATTAATGGGAAATTACAAGAACTATGGTCAAACAAAAATAGAGGCACCAAGTTAAAGAAAATTAATTAAAATTAAAGGTTTAAACAGGAAACCTATCTCCATGCTATTTGGAACACTTAGCTTTATTTTCCAAATAAATGTTTTATAATGAGAATAACAAACTTCACAGAATACTTCTGCTATTTGTCTACACTATAATCCTGAATACCATTATATTTAATTTTGGATCCCAATTTAACAATGCCATTCTAAATTCTATAATCCCATTATTCAAATACAAGTTGTCTTTGAGTTATTATCCTTGAACTTACGTTCAGAAATTAGATTTCTGACAGATTTTATTTACTATATACATTTTCATTGGCGTACACTTTTTATTTAAAAATAAAATTCCCTTCAACTATTGTTTTTGAGGGCAAAATGAGTCGCAATTCTGCAGAAGTAAAGTATAGGTACAACCTGTAATGAATTTATTTCAAACAGTCAGGATTCTGCAGAAGCTATAGTAATACCTGGAATTTATGATTCCTGTTTATTAGTTAGCTTTGGAAAAACAAAATTTTATTTTGAGTTTACTTCTAAAATAAAGGAAAGGCTCAATGTTCTCAAAGCACCAAGCAACTAACATAGTCTTATTTACTGTATTTTTTACACTATAAGATGCTCCAGACCATAAGACGCACCTAGCTTTTGGGGAGGAAATCAAGAAAAAAAAATATGCCTCTACCCCCAGAAATTTGCCTCCTTGCAGCAAACAGCCAACAGCCTGGTCAGTTTCAGCACAGCCTGATTTAGCACGAGCAGCTGACTGGTGGTTGGATTGGCCTTCTGGAATACCGCTGATCAGCTGTTCCAGGCTGCAGGGATCACCACTGCCCATCACCGCCGCCTCTATGCGCCCCATTTTCAGCCTCTGTGTGTCCCATTTTCAGCCTCCATGAGCCCTGTTTTCAGCCGGCGGGTGGTCAGGGCTTTGGCAACATTTGCTCTATAAGACGCACAGATATTTCCACCCACTTTTTGGGTGGGAAAAAGTGCATCTTACAGTGCAAAAAATATGGTATGTCAAGTTATGAAAATTATAAAAATACATCTATTGCATCCAGTAATTACACACATAAATGTAGGCAAATGAAGTACATGTAAATTCTCACTGACTTTCATCCTTGCAAATTATTCAGAAAAATTTAGGTTTTACTATGTATGTGTAAGTGTTATTTGGAGAAAGGCTTGGTGGAATAGATCTGACCAAGCCAACACTTTCTAAAACATTCTGAAATACGACCAATGAACAAAATGTAACATAACAGTTACATGCTCATTTTTTATAAGCCTATAACTCATAAATTACCTGTTCAAGGACTGTCACTCCTGCACCCCATCCTGGAAATGTATATAAAAGTTTGCTGAGGAAAAGAAAAGATTATGAATTACTCAGTGAGACCAAAAATACTCACAATCTTATCCAAAATAATTTTAAGTAAAGGACATTCTTAGTCAGTTTACAAACACCAGAGGATGAAAAGTAATACAATCAATACCCCACTAAATACTTAATCATGTGCTATGAAATTACTTTCCATTTATATTACTACTAAGACACATCTCCTGGGGTGTGTTCATACAATAGAAGAATTGCATTTTTATTCTTCCAAAATGTTTTATTCTCCCACTCCTCAAAAACTTCTTAGATTATTTCAACATTGTAGCTTGGAAATGACTCAGGCTGAGTCCAGAGATACTATTTCCCTTGCAGTGTTGCAAACTTTTTTCATTTTATTTCAGTTAAGTCGAAAAACCTTTCTTGAAAGCATTCCTTCAGGTATACTAATCAAAAGGAAAAATGATAGTCTTGAATCTTTTAACTATCTAGGGATTACTAAAATACCTAAGCTTTAATGAGACCTTTCCTTAGAATGGAAACAAAAATTTGGTATTAATTAAAAAAAGGAAGTGAGCTACCTTTTTGGTTATTATGGAATAACAATTACCATGAAAAAAGAGAAGGTGAGAAAGAAAAGTAAACTGTCCACAGAGTTAGCAACAACAAATTAGAATTTTTTTACCAGTCACATTAAAGACAAATTGTACCATGTGTTGTATGATAAGGTAGGAAAATATTTTTTAAATCATGTTTCTTTAATCCACTGAAAAATCCACTGCAATGGGAGGGGTGATTGTTGAGAACTGCCCTTTAAACATACTTATCTGAAGGGGCCTGGCTGAAATAATACTACCAAAGGGGTCAGGGGTTTTCAGACTGAGATGAGAATGGAGCTTAAGGTTAAAATAGGAAACATCAATCAATTCTTTGGTGGAAATTAGAGTCGCCTGATATTGAGATGGGCAACAAAAATTTAATAAATATTTCTAAAAGCTCAAATAAGGCACATTTTTTAAAAAATCAAACTATCCAAGTCATAGCCATTTTCACTTGTCCAGGATGCAAAAGGGGTTGCTACAAAGCCAGCTAAAGATTAAACACACTTGTTTTAGAATATTTATTACTTAAAGATGGCAGCAGGGGAAATTACCTGAAATTTCTTGAAGTCTGAGAACAAGAAACAAAAAAATCCCTAATAGTTTCAAAGAAAATGGTGATCAATACTTCTGCCCCTTTTAAGGTAAAAGGCCAGCAGCCCTTCTCTTAGGATGGGCTGAGTGAAGGAAAAACATATTTATCCCATGAATCTGTTATAGTACTTCCAAAGTAATTGGAAGAATACATCTTTCTTTTATCTAAATAGAGGGCAAATAAGATCAAAGAAGAAAACCCAGCCACTCTGAAACAAAAAAAATGTAGGAATATTGTTATACCATTTCAATATGACTTTTTAAATTAAATATCCTCTAAGTGTCTGTTTATAAAGACATTTTAAAATTTTGTTGAAGGGGTAAAGGTGCCCTTAACTTGACTGTTACCAACTGCATTCCTAAAGTTTCCTTGATAGCTTCATGGAAGCATTTGCTGCAGCCTTCTCTGGGGATTAAAAACAAAATCTAGGCGGTTAATGCCCCTAGAATTTCTAGAAGATGCCTCCACCCTTGTTATAGTAAGAAATGATCTTGTTTAGCTTGTAATGCTGTTCAATAACCATTAACTCCACCAGGCCTCTGTACTCATTCAGTTCCATATTTTAAACTATAAGAGCTAAGTAATATCAAATTAAGCCTCTAAAGCAGAGGTGTCAAACTCAAGGC